>CM050929.1:7215118-7427618 GCA_027742785.1 Vigna reflexopilosa | reverse complement strand
AGACTCATGAAGGATTTTGCCTTTCGGATTCAGATTTCGCCTAGGCAAAACCATTGCGCACCTAGCTACTACGAGAGGCAATTTTCATGTGATGACTTAGTTATCAATGTGAGCATGCCTGGCTCATGTGCTTCGACAACTAGCCTCTCTAGCTAGTTTCATTTGAATTTTTGGAGGGAAGTTGGCTGAGATTAGAGGCTCCTCTTCACCTATAAATAAGAGGGCCTCTCCGTTGTAAAAATCACTTTTGAGCTTAGTGAAATGATGTTGAACTTGCTTTCCAGCCCTATTGCTCTTGAGTCATTCTTGATTTTCGATTTCTACTCTTTCCTCGAGCTTCCTTCCTTTATAGGAGGGCTTTCTGAGTTGAGAGGACTCATACACTTACCTATCTGTTGCATGCATAATTTATTCTAGTCTTTGCAAATAAGATATTATAAATGCATCCACCGAGCTTCAAATCAAATGTTAGAAAGTAGACGTTAGACACAAAATAGATATTCATAGAATTTCCTTCACTTGAAGCCATGCCTAAAATGACGTACTACCTACTTCAAGCAAAATACTAAAAAAGTATGTCTGCTCTAATAAGTTGACTTATCCAACAACTACGGTACACAAAGAAGGTAAAAACACAATAATCAAGGCGAACGCTAAGTCTAACAGACATTTATTCAAGGAGCCTTTAAATAGAAGAGCTTTCAAAAGAGAAGTAAAGAGGATATCCAAGAGAATAAGAAAAGCTCACAACGAGATATCTATCTTGAGAAGCATACATAAGAGAAGAAAAGAAAGAGCTCAAGAGAAAGATCATATCTGACAGAAAAAGAGGAGAAGGGGAAAAAGAAGAAAAGAAAAGAAATATTCTCAAGCTTCATTGTTGTATTGCTTACTGATTGTAAGAAAGAGAAAGATAAAAAAGAGAAAAACTTGTGAATGTTTATACTACTTTGTATTGTATTCAAATCCTCTCTACGAGAGTAATAGTCTGAATGGCTTGTAAACAATCTTTGATTACAGTTCTAGAGAGAATTAAAACACTTGCAACTAAACTCTTTTGAGTTGAGAAAATCTAGGCACAATAGTTTAGGACCAGGAGTGGTGCGAATACTCAGACGAAGAGTTATAAGAATACTTAGCTGTAATCTTGTGAAGATTGTAGTGGAACCCTCTTCGGAGGGGACTAAACATAACTCAGTTGGAGTGAACAGTATAAAAATAACTGTGCATTTATCTCTTCTCTCACCTAAACGTTTCTCTTATAAAATCCTATAGTTGTGTTTTTGGTAACCTATTTTTGTGTGATGTGAATGTGGTTGACTTTATGGATTGGGGATGGATAATTTAATATTGTGGATTTGTGAGGTTATTGTGTATTATCTTGTATTGTTTTCTATTAGCTCACCCTTGCATGTTGTGGTTGTCGTTTCCACCTGTGATAATCGTTTTTATATTGGAACAAATGATGTTACAAATGGTGCTGATGCTATGTAGAGTTAGGATATGCATAGGATAATAATATTGGAATTTTCAAAATGTTTTGAGAAAGTGAAAGAGTTTATGTTTAGAATTGTTTAACATTCTATGTTCCAATTGAATTAATTGTTATTTCCGTATGATTTTAATTATTTTTAGGATAATGAAATAAAGCTTTTAATTTTCCACTATTTTGTGGTGGTAGCAGAAGTCATTTTTTCCTTAACTTAATTAATTACTCGTGACATCCTAAAATGAGGTGTTACATTCAAGATGCTACCTTCAAATTTAGTTAAACTCCCAAAAGAAAGCACCAACTAAATCTGATTTCAAGCACCAAAGAGGCCAAAAACGAAAACAACAAAAGCACAATTTGAAAAGCTAAACATAAATGGAGTAAAATAAGACAATATTTCAAAGAAAGCCAATAATGACAAGCAAAAAATTAAGACAATCAATTAGGTAAGTACTCAAATGGAATCCCTAAAGAAATGTGCTAGAATGGATAATTAAAACCAAAATAAAACTAAGAATACACATCCAAAAAATGTAGCTAATTCACAACACATGCTGCAAAATGCAAACTGCACCAAAAATTCAAGTTCAAAATGAGTTCTCTTGTTCTTGTTGTTGTTTCCTTTTTCTTTTGTTTTTTGTTTTACTTCGTTTGTCCCTTTTCTTTTCTTCTTTTGCTTTATTTTTTATAGAGGGAACTTTTGATTTTCTCAATATAATTTCCAGAACACAATAATCATCATATTTCTTTCACAACTCATACCCAAAATCAAGGCTAAAGCAAGTAGTGTATATAGGAAATCCTAAGAAATCAATTAATATTTTGACAACTAGAAAAATGACTCAATGGAAACCTAACACTAGGAACTTGTTTAGAAACTAAAAACAAGCATGAATACAACACATAAAACTCAAATAAACCTAGAAAACCCAGAACAACCCAAGGACGAAACTTATCACTTGGAACAAACAACACCCTAATGCTGAATTTTGTATGGAACTAGCTTCAATGTTTTCAATTTTATTTTTCAAGTTTTAACAAAGATGTGATGACATATGGATTCACAAGACTCTAGAAAAAACAATAGGATCATAAAATCAAAGAAAATTACTCAAAACATGACACAATACCCAAAACTCTGCACATATTCAAATAGAAAAACGGAAATCCTAAGCACACAACATAGAATGATTCAATAAGAAAAAAATAGTTTGAATCAATATTTAAAGACATACAAAACATATTCATGGATCAAACAACATACTAGACATGGTGAAAAAGATGAAACAACAAGGAAATGACAAGAATAAAAATGGGTAAGAACTTAGACACTTATCTCTTGTAAACCTCTAAGAAAATGACCAAAGCTCTAGATACCAAATGATGAAGATTGATTTGAGGAGGCTCCTTCAACATAAGATCATCTTCCAAAAAGGTTGATGAAGCTTCTTCAAAGGGTGGACTCCATGTGAGAAGATGGATGTAGCAGAAGAAAATAAAGATGAAGAGATGAAGATGTTGGTGGCTTGCGTCCTCCACAAAAGTAACGTTCTTGAAGCTCATTCTTCTTCTTTCATCCTTTTGACCATGCTTCTTGTCAAATGGTCTAAGATGTTCTCGAGATGGTCCTCCATCAACTTGATTAAGCCTTTAACCTAAGTCGACTTGACTCAACCTTTGTTAGTGAAGTCAAAAAGAAACAAAAAAGAGTGAAAATTTTAAATTTATTATAAGTTTTAGAGTATTTAAAATTCTTCAATTTTATTCATTTAAAATACCTTCTAAATTTTTTTCTTAAATTTTATTTTTTTATAATAATTTTATCTAAATAAATTATTTTAGTATAAATAATTTTAAATTCTTCAAATAAATAAATTATCCTTCTACCTCATCAAATATAGCGTTAATATAACGTTAAGATATTTGTTTATAATCCAAACCCACACCTTTAATTGTAGTAAAGGCTTCTTAGTCTTAACCTTTCCATTTCTAAAAATGATATTCCAAAAGATGGCCTTTCATAAGCATTTTGTTTTCTTTCTTGATCACTGAAACTCAAACTTTGAAAATACTTTTTAGATTGACAATGACAGACAGTGGTACTATCTATCCAATTATAGCACGAATAATAATACTTAGACAACTTTTTTTTGACAATATTTGAACATCATCTACATGTTATTCTGTGATTGGTCCAAAATTACTCCACAATAAATAATAATAATCATAAACACTACCATGGATCAACCACAAAAAGACACGTAAATGATGTTCAAATGTTGTCATAAAAATGTTGTTTAAATATCATTATCCTTATAACACCTATTCCATACATGGTTAGCTATTTTGCAAGTAAAAAACAAATGGCAGGTTGTTTCCTTCATTAATCCACACGACACATAATTATCTCCTATTGCAATTCCTCTTTTACTTAGATTGCCTTTTATAGGTACCCCATTTATGATCATTTTCCAAACAAAATGTTGTGTTATAGGATGTGATTTTGTTTTCCAGAATTCATTAAACCATATCATTTTCTTTCCCTTTGAACTTTTATAATTTTGTATGTATCAACTTTATCGTGTGTAATGTTGTTTCAATATCTCTCCATACTCACCTATTTTCCTTTTCTTGTTTATAGTTTTCGCTAATATTAACTTAATTTGGTTGGATGCCTATATAAACAGCAGTCATAACAAGAAATTAAGCTAATATTATCCTTTTCTAATTAGTTTTCGCTAATTTATAGTTTACAATGGCTGAATGTAGGCATTGAGGTCAAACCAGTATAAAAACTCTGCGTTTGATTTCTCTATCCCTACACTTTTATATTAAGTCGACTTTACTATTTACGTAGTCAACTTTATATTTCCGCTGTACTTAAACTTTTATTCCTTGCGATTCAAGAAAACTTTGTAAAGGTTTATACTATGTGAAAAAAGATTTTTAAAAGACTCTGATTTTTAAACCTCGCTAATTCACCACCCCACCTCTTGGTGTTGAAACTGGGCCATCCTGTTTCCAACATATATAATCTGTTAGATTTCTCCATATCTCTTGTATGCTTAACAAAGGCAAATATTTGTGTAATAACTGATTACATTAGTTGTATAATCGATTAAAACACGTTGTTATGCCAATATATGTTTTATTAGTATATTGATCTGTTTAGAATGGAAATTGATTTGAAAATTTGCTTAAGTGTTAGCATAACCGATTACTTAAGTTTCATAATCAGTTAAGTATGTTTCTTTTTGTCAAAATCAATTTCATTTAAAGTCTTAACTGTTTTTAATGGTTAAATGAATTTGTTATTGGCTTCTAAGAATTGTATAATCTATTACATGCGATGTATAATTTGTTAAATCAAAACAGATGAAAATTTGTTAAAGCAGAAGGAAAAGCTTAACAGATTACATAGATTTAGTAATCGATTAAAATGCGTCAAGATTCAGAAAATCCTATAAATAACTAACTATCTTGCGTGTTCTTTGATAACGGTAATTCTTACCATTATCTGTGGTGCAATTTTCTTACCAAATAAACTCTCTTGAAGCTTGAAACATGCTTAATCCTATCTTTTATCTAGCTTTGTGAATAGGTTTAACATAGGTTACACATAGAAGTTTTCATCACTAATTCCTCAAGTTTTGTAGGAAATTTGTGTGCTTTGGAAGAACATCCAAACTATTAAGAGTGGGAGCCCAAGAAGAGCTACAAGAGCAAGCAGATCTGCAGTGAAAGAGAAAACGATGCAGTGCAGAAAAATCAGGCCCGGGCCCCCCAGAAGGGGGTTGAGCCCCCCAGAAAGGGGCGGAGCGCCCTTTGCTTCGCAGATCCAGCCAGAACTCGACGCCTGAGCGCCCCAAAAGGGGGTTGGGTGCCCTTTGCTTCGCTGTTTCACCCAGAACTTGGCGCTTGGGCGCCCCAGAAGGGAGCTGGGCGCCCATTGACTCGCTGTTCTTTTTTAATCCTTGCGCTCGAGCCCACTAAAAGAGGGGGGCTGGGCGCGACTTTTGCTGACATGACACCCTATACCTATTTAAGGCTTCCATGCAACGAGGGTGCCATCTTCTTGGCGGCTGAAGCACGAAAACACGTTTTTGGACCTGTGGGAGCTGATTTTGAGCAGTGGGAACTCTCCTTTCTTCTTCCTTGGGTCTTCATCTCTCCCATTTTCTTCCATTGTAAGCTCAAGCTCTCCATGTCTATGGAGAACTAAGTTCATTTTGTTGGGGAATGATGTAAACTATGAAACTCTCTTGTAAATGCACTTCTTTTGAATGAATATAAGCTTCTTTTATTATTTTCTAGTGTTTATGTCCTTTACTTAAAGCTTGTTGTGACTTGATCAACCATAGCATGATTTTAGGGTTTGCGTAATATTGGGAAATGTTGTGTTTACCTTGAACTGGACTAAACACCTAAAGGAAATAGTGTCTAGGGATAGAGCTAGGACCTTTAGTTGTCTTAAACCTCTAGTCTTAATGTAGATGAACTTGTTAGGTTGCCAAGGGATTGAGATTTAATGAGTAAATCTAGGCTCCCTCCACCAAGGGATTGGGTTTGAGTTACTTAGTAGGTTGACATTAGCATATTAATGAAGAAGAAGTAATGTGCATTTGCATGAGAGTGTAATATGTGAAATCATTTTCCAACATCTCCATTCCATATCATCTCTAATAATTTCATCTCTTAGTGTTTTGACCACTAGAAGTTCAATCTTTTACTTATGCATTATATTTATTTTCATTACACCAATTCACATTAAAGGGAATCATTCTTTAGTCTAAATTAGTTAGTTAATTATACGATTGTAAAGAGTTAAACGAGTCTCTTGGGATACGATATCCAGTTTTACCGGTTTATTACTTAGAACGATTTGGTAGGCTTGCCAAAGAGTTTAACACTGTTTCAAACCAATTCAATTGCAATCAATTTCATAATTAACATTTTGATTGAGTTTTGATTACAGGAGCGTCCAAAAACTGTCTTGAAGAATCAATGATCAAATTTGGGTTTTACACATCAAGATTTTATCAAGAACGTAGGCTAGAATTGTACTAATTCATTCTGCATTATTAGAGTATACCTAGAAGATAAGTTTCAACAGTTTGCAATCTGTGTATTGTGTTCCTGTGATGTTCCAAGAGAGAGAATTATGATTGTTCTTATTGAGAGTTAGGATTGTTCTCAAGGTGTAAAGAGAGCTGGGATTGTTCTCTGATTGGTAAGAGTGTGAGGGTGTTCATTACTTGTTTGCTATAGTGATTTTGAGTGGGGTGAGAAGTACATTGAGAGGGGATATTTCAGTATTCTTGAAACTCTATCATTATAGTTGAATCCCTTCAACTCAGCTTGTTGAAGGAATACTAGATGTAGGCTTGGCCAAACCAGTATAATTGCTTGAGTTAATCTTTCTCTATCCTTTTTCCTTCATTGTTGATTTATCACTTGTTGAAATCCAATTCTTCCCCTCCCCCCCCCCCCCCCCCCGCTCCCCTCCCCTCCCTTCCCCCTCTTGGCTTGAGATATAAGGCATCATTTTTCTAACAATGTTTAATCGTGTATATTCTTTTATCTCCTAACCAAATTAAAAGTTAATTAACCAAAGTACATTCTTGATACTTATTGTTGAAGTTTTTACCACTAATCAAAGTACATTCTCAATTGGTAGCAAAACTCATTTAATCATGTGAAAGTTCCTAACTTTAATCAAAAGACATTCTCAACCAAAATTAGAAACCCTTAGATTCATATGATCAATATGCATGTAGATTAAAACACCTTATGATGTAAAAACCATTAAGTTTGACCTGATTGAGAGATAAAAAAACATAGAATAAAGATAACCCAAATCAATAATCAAAAGAAACAATGAGATTATTTCAACCTAATCTCAGAATTCACAATGAAATTACTGTGGAATAGTCCTATAAGCTTAGCTCTCCATGAATGGAGTGAAATAGATGATGAAAATAAAAGTGAGACGAGTGGTGAATGCTTCCAAGTGGAGGAGTTGTTAAATGTCCCTTTTTCTTTCCCTTGGTCTCTTTATATAGAATTTGATTCGCCTTGAATTTTTTCTGTTTTTGTTATCTTCTTTATGATAAAGTAATATCTTCCAATTATCTTCTAAATAATCCAATATCTTCAATATATATTTAATTTTTTTGGAAATCTAAAAATATTTGAGAAGATATTTGGTAGATTCAGAAAGATTTTTCAAATATTATCTTTTGATATTTATTGATATAGTTAAATAAGTTAATTATTTAACAATATCAAATAAAATATATTAAGATATATTTGTCCTAAATTATCTTTTATTATAAACATTTATTAATTATCAAAACCCTTTTTTCTTGGCTTAGCCAAATTTCTTCACTTTTTCATGCTATGCTTGGATTGACTTTTTATGGTCTTGATTATTTGTTATTCTTCGATTTATCTTTAAGGTATCATGAAACTTTACCCATTTTATTTTCACCCTTCAATAAGCTCAACATAGCTACAACTACACTAACACACATCAAAATATGCAAAGAATATTTATGCAACTAAGAAGTTATTATTTACATGCTATTGTATCTCATGCTCAATAAACTCAATTATAACAAATCCTAATTGTACTGTATGGATACCCGTCAAGCCGATGGACCAGGCAGGCGAGCAATTAACAACTCAGTAACCGATCAGTAAAGACTGCCGGTGAGGTAGTTAAAGGGTAATCAATAATAATACCAGCCACCGATTGGCACTTAATGAAATAATAAAAGTCGTTTATTGGTAATGGGTCAGACCTAAAGATAAGCTCATTTATATATATATATATATATATATATATATATATATATATATATATATATATATATATATATATATGTTTGACTGACAAGAGGGTAAAAAAACTAATTCTGAGTACTCATTATTCATTCTTATTAAACATTACAACGCAAAGTTACTGACTTGAGTGTCGGAGTGCCTTTGACAGGTACTCTCCCACACGGCTTGGGCAAGGAGGAGAGGGAGCGAACAACACAATTTGGATAAAGGAGGATCATCAAGAAGCTTACCTGATCTACAGGACAACTTTGAATGCTTTAAGGAAGGGATCTCAACCCCTACCTGAAACTCTAATTAAAATATTAAAGGTTAAATGAAAGCATAAATATATATTCACAATAAAGAAATGGTTGCCTAATGGTTATTTATGAACGTCTAATAGAGTTTATGGCTTAGTTGTACCTTTTATGTCCAATGCTTATGTAAATGTTAATCTTAATTATTCTTAGCTATTTAGATAATGTGTGTACTAATAGACGCTCAAATTGTATTAAAAGTAACAAATCCTAATTTATTATTAGACGCTCAAATTGTAGTAGCCGATGAGGAGGCTTGTGCAGCAGGCAACTAGGGGTGGGCAAATGGAACTGTACTGCACTATACTGCTAAAAACTGTACTAAACTAAAAACTAATTTGTATAAACTGAACTGTAAAATAGTTTAGACAAACTGAACTGAACTGTTTTTTGTTTTATCAAACTGAACTGAACTGGATTGTACTGAATTGTACTAAACTATAATATAAACTGAACTGAACTACTAACTGAATTGTAAATTGTACTAAACTACAATATAAACTGAACTGAACTACTAACGGAATTGTAAATTATACTAAACTACAATATAAAATAAACTAAACTACTAACTGAATTATAAACTGCACTAATTTTAACTATTATACTATTTTTAGAGGAAAAATACTTTTATTAGAAAAAAAAACACTCACCTGAGTATATAAATTAATTAATTTATGTATAAATTTGTTTGTAAAATTTCATCTCATTAATGTTTAAGGTATAAATTACATGTAGTTTATAGAAAAAAGAAACTTTTTTTTTTTATTTTTCTTCCATAAATATTTCTGGATAAAGCTAATGCGGCCTTACTAGTTTAAAAAGTATATGAATAGAATGAAAAATAAAAGTAATATATTTAGTACAATTTATATGAACTTCATCTAATACCGAATGCGTAAAAAGAGAATGTTAACAATCAAATAGTTAAATTTAATTTATTTGAATTAACATATAACAAATTAAATTTATAGATAAATTAACTCAACGTTTTTCACTTTTGTAACAAAGTAGACCATTTTTTTACATAAGAGAAAAAATTAAAAAAAAAAACTATAGTTATTTTAGGACGAAGTGATTTTTTAACGTAAGACAGTACAGTTAACTACAATTAACTGAACCGAAAATTTATTAAGTTCAGTTTTTAAAAACTGAACCATAAAACAATATATTTAAGTTATAGTAAAAATGATTCAGTTCTTTTTAGTATAATATAGTATAATTAACTATAGTACAATACAATTCAAATTTTTTTGCCCAACCCTAATATTAAGTTATTCTTTTTCCCAATCAAACCAAAAAGTAAAATAAAAAACTCTAAATATGAAAATTTAAAAATATCATTTATTTAAGATTAAATATGTAATTCGTCCTCAATATAAAAAATATATATTTTATCTTTAAACTTAATTATAAAATATGCCGTATTTACACTTTATAGAAAACAAACTATATCAAAATGGTATATTATAATTTTCTTAGAATTTTGTTTCCCACTTAAAAAATATTTCACTACCATTTGTTGATAAAAAATCATTGGTTTAATCATTTAGATTGTCCCTATTTATGTTGGGTTTTCTCAATTAAGTCTCAGTATTTTAAAAGGTCTCAATTAAGTCCCTGTTTTTGCAAAATTGAATCAATTAAGGGCTTGCCATTAACTTTGATGGACGACGTTAAAATTGAATGTGTGTGGCATCTAGGCTTGGCTGAGATGGCAGTGTATCCTGAGCTGAGTTGGTTTTCTCACATTTTTTTCGTTTCTAACAGCAAAGAAATCCATCACTCATGTCCATCACTCACGTTCACATGGCTCTCCATTCACTCAATAGAAAAAAAACCCATATTTACCCAGAGCAAGAACAGCATCAGATGACCTCCACCGTTTTCATTCACTGAAATCTTCCATCCTCACGCAAACATTTTTCTTAGCCCTTGGCCCGTGGTAGCGATTCACACTAGAAATCGATTCTTCCATCATCCATCATTCACCTCTCACACTACCCCCAATTCCTATATTCACTCACATATTACTCTCTATCAACTCAACAGTATCACCCCCTTTGGAATCAACCTCCTCCATCACATAAACGCCAAACAAAAGAAAAAGACAGAGAAACTTTTACCTCCTTCTTCCATTTTCATCACCCAACAACATCATCTCGTTACCTACAAATCCAACAGAACAACCACAATCATCCTCACCCACTCTCACAACACTATCATCACCAAAGCCCCAAATCTCACCGTTTTCATTGTCAATATCCAATCAAAGCATGGAGACAGAGGGGGGGAGGAATGAACGGCGGCCGCCTGCTTCGCCAAAATGGGATGAGAACCCTTGATCCCACCATGAATCTTCATCTTCCTCGAGTCATCAATTTCACCATAGCATGAACGAGAAATCCACCCTCGCATTCGAAAAGGCAAGCGATTAGGCTGGATCATTGTGTCCAACGTAGTTGACGGTGTTAGCAGCACGCTTCAACGGTGGCGGTGGCTGTCGGAGGGAAGCGACGACGCATGTGGGGCGAATCCCCAGCCCTAGGCTAGTGCGAGAAGGAGAAAGGGGGAAAACGCCGTTGGTCGGCGATAGTCGCCGGTGACTCTTTGGACAGACCGGAAGGGCCGTTGCAGTGGCAATTCCGGTTGACTAGGGCGACAGTGTGCGTGGGAGATGTTTGCTCTTAGGATCATCGGCGGAGAGAGGGAGAGAGACCCTAAGTCTCTTGGAGTTGGGAGAAACTCGAAATGAGGGGAGGATGTGTAAACCCCTAAAGGGGTCTTGTGGTTGGGTTACTGATGTGAGAAAACCAACTCAGGTGACAACTCAGCCAAGCCTGATGCCACGCATACTCAATTTTAACACCGTCCATCAAAGTTAACGGCAAGCCCTTAATTGATTCAATTTTGCAAAAATAGGAACTTAATTAAAACGTTTTAAAATACTGGGACCCAATTGAGAAAACTCAACATAAATAAGAACAATCTAAATGATTAAACCAAAACCATTTTACATATCTCTCGAGAGTAAATATTTTATAATTTAAAAATTGAACAATTGTTTTTAACAATTTAAAAAATAAATATTAAACTGAAATAAATAATTAACCTCTATTTATTTTTAAAAAATATTTTTTAATATATTTAATTTTTTTACATTCATATGATACTATTTTTTTTTATATTTTATTTTATTTTATTTTTTAAATATAAAATTTTATATTTTTATAATTATTTTATTTTTATATTTTATGTAAAATGAATGTAAAAATGTATAATTTACATTATTATTTTACTTTTTTGTGGTACTTTTTTTCATCTACTACTCTGGCAGCCAAGAAATACTGTCCTCCATCACGTGTCATACTTGAAAATAGATGACTAAAGTCCAAAGAAAATCGAGTAAGGAAATCTAAAGAAATCCAACACCACCAACCCATATCATCATTTTCCTATCTCCTACTACGGTTTTGCCAAAACACTGTGTAAGCCACCATTTTTTCTTCCTCTCCTTCACCTCTCTTTCTCCCATGCTCCCTCACACGTAAACTCACCATGGCCATAGCCACCTTTCACAAGTGGCTCACTCATTTCACAGACACAAAGAAATGCAGCAGCAACACCCTTCTTTCAAATGCTTCCAAGGGACACCAAACCCTCTACTTCCACCACTACCATGTAATGCACTCAATTACTTCCTTTTTCATGTCTTCAAACAATACATGGATATGGTTTGATTTTTTTTTTCTTTTTCAGAAGTATTATCTAACCCATCTTATGTGGACCAGAATTTCAACTATTTTGAGTAAAAACTATGATGTATTTAAGTCCGTG
This sequence comes from Vigna reflexopilosa, assembly GCA_027742785.1. Lineage (NCBI taxonomy): Eukaryota > Viridiplantae > Streptophyta > Magnoliopsida > Fabales > Fabaceae > Vigna > Vigna reflexopilosa. Next base: position 7,415,150 of record CM050929.1, on the reverse strand, counting down.
TTCGGTCTATACCGGGGGTGTCGGGTCTCAGATTCACCCGAGAGATACAAATACTGATATCATGTAAAATTAGTTATGTGGTCAAATAAGCTATATACAAAATTTATTTTTTTGAACTGGTAAAATTATAATATATAATCTGATGTAATATCTGATCTTCTAAGCTGTATATCAGATTGAATTAAATTTGAGATTACTTTTTTTACTACAATATCAGAGTTTATATCATGCTCATAACAAAATTTGTTAATTACATGCTTATATTTTATTTTTGCCCCAAAAAAAATTTCAATTTTAGAAAAGTGATCAACTAGTCCAACATTTATAGTTTAATCTTGAACAGAATGATCGAAAGTGATGTTGGCACTAATGCCTTGTTTGCGTTTGATGTTTTGACTCAGAGACCTGTGTGTCAAGGGTGCTGCTACCTTTCAATGAATGGTTGCAGAGAGGGATATGAACAACATGCAAGAGCAAGGAAGCCAGTTGGGACCATAGAAACCAGAACGTTGGCAACTGTTGCATCACCTGCAATGGCTATGTACAGTCTGAACTTGGCCATTTCAGAGCTGAAATCGGCCCCGTTTGGTACCTCGTCGGGCATAGTAAGGGTGCAGGTGCCGATTGAAGAGCAGGTTGAGGCCATCGATTGGCTCCATTCACAGAACCATCTTCTGCTTCCTCGCTGCTTCTTCTCTGGAAGGAAGCATAGTCCCAATGGTGAAGCAAACTTGGTGAGCGTTGCTGGGGTGGGTTCAGCTGTTTTCTTTTCCCAGCCACACCCTTTTTCCTACTGGGATTGGATTTCTATAAGGAGGTAATTCACCATTCACCTCCAAAAAGAATCAGCTTAAATTATAATGTTGATGTTATTCAATTTTTTTCCTGTGATATTAGCTTTTTCTTTCATAATTTTAGTTCAGTTGCTGGACATTATGTAATATTGCTTTAATTATTAACTTTATATATATTTTTATTTTAATTAGCTGCATGCATAGTTGGGTCTGTGATTTAAGTGCGTCAAAATAAAAAGTAAAACGTACCTGAAACTAAAAATAAATTTAAATTATGAATTTCATAAAATTTGAGAACTATTATTGTTAAAACAAAACAGTGGATAAAATCGAACAGAGGCTAAAATTAGAAGTCATCCTAAAATTTATAGCAGAATATGTTGAACGGCAAGATAGGAGTGCATGTAACACTGGTTAACATTTTCTTTGGAGATAATCTTTAGAATTTGTCATGGAAAATACTAAACACTTAAACTCATGTTTGAAAAATAAAATAGAGCAGTTGTTTAAATACATAGAAATTTTTATTGAAAATAATAGGTAAGAGACATAAAGTTTTAAATGGGATTCAAGTGAGTTTGAGTCTGATCTTGAATAGGAATGAGCAAGATTTGGGTATAGTTGGTGTCATAATATCTTTACTCATAAATCTTTGGTGCAGAATCTTCTACCAGGTCCTGTGTTCGGGTGGCAGATAGTTGATAATCCTTTTGCTAGTCACTTTAACTCTTGTATAATTTATATCATCCAAATGAATCATACTATTCAATAGTGGTTTTTCTTTTACTTATTTGTTTACCATTTCTTTCATGGAAATTGGAAAGACACGTTTGAGTAGATTGTTATGCGAAAAGGAACCGATATTAGATTAGTCTAATATTCTTTATTCAGTCTTACCTTTTGATATAGAGGCTTCAAACCGTTATGACTTATGATTTTGTTTTAGGGGACTTATGGCGATGACAAACCTCTATAGGACAAGCCAAATCTAAAAGGAAATGCCTTAGAAATGCTTACGGATGAAGGGTGCGGAAATGGATGGTGGGGAATGGAGCTTTAAGTGTCTCGGTTTTGATGATTAGTATGGTGATGGATGAAGTGTTTAAGGATTCTCTAAAAGAGGTTGGGCCAACTCTTTGAGAAAGATGGCTAGAGGAGGTCACTTGGGGTTGTTCTAGCCTAGGGTGACCTTACAAGAGTACGAGTACACAAAATGGTAGCATAACATAACTCTATTTGAAAGGTGATTACATGAAGGAGAGACACCTCTTTTTATAGGTTAAGGTGTTTCAAGATGCGCAGAAATTTTAACCTAAAAGAGTCATTTTGGTTGCCTTGGAAGGCAAGAAGAAATCCTCTCCAGTAGGAAGGAGATATGTGGCAAAAATCCTTTCAAATGAGAGGGTAACATGTGGGCACTACCTATGGAAAAACTATCTATTCCTAGAGTGACAAGTGGCCACTAACTAGATGGAAAAACTCTCCAATAGGGTGGAGACACATGTCATGGCTGAATCTCATCCTTGTCTTCCAAGCTTGGCCAAAAATGTTGATCTCTTGGTCAACTCTAGCATTTGGACGTCCAACCTTGGTCAATATTGGGTCTTGGCCCTTTGTTGACTTGGTTTGTCAAAACCCTACTCTACTTGACCCAAATTAAAATCTTACATTATTAGGCTCAAATACAAAGCCCAAAATTTATTCAATGATGGTCTAAGAAAAGAAGAGCTTGATTTTGACTTCACCTTTGGTTGACTCTTCTTGTACTTGTTTGGCCATGCTTCTTGTGATTGGACCTTTGGTTAGAGGAATGCCATCATATGGTCATTTCCTAGTTAAATTACTGTATTAAACACTAAATTCGAAACTATCTTTTTTGATTCATAATTTTACAACTGAATATAGTTCTTGATGCTTAATTTTTAACCTAATCTTTACACTTCTTAATCTGCAGTGCTCTTGTACAAATTTATTCCACCAACTGTGATGTATAAAATCTTAAAATCTGTTCATAATTTTCTCTTAGGTTTTTAATTTTGTAAAATATTTCACTTTCAAGGTTTCTTTCTGAGAGGTGCCCTTTAGTCCGTGCATATGGTGCTATCCGTTTCAATGCAGAAGCTAAGGTGTCATCAGAGTGGCTGGCTTTTGGTTCTTTCTACTTCGTGATACCTCAGGTGCATAAATTGTTTTCTTTCCAAAAACTAATTTCTATTCCATTTTTGTGTTAGTATTTATAGCATTAGCAGCTAGAGATACCAAGCCAAAAAAATGACAGGTTGAGTTCAATGAGCTTGAAGGAGGATCAATGCTTACCATTACTATTGCTTGGGATAATGATCTTTCTTGGTCATGGGAAAATGCAATCAATGCACTTCAAGAAACACTTCGCAAAGTGAGTGCTAATAGATGGTCTTTTGAGTTACCACAAAACTTTTTCTCCCTTGAAAGCTGTTAGACAAAACTTACACAGTTTCTTTGGTACTTTTGGTTAATCTATAATAAGAATTGGAGTTTCACCTTCCTAAGTTTATTGACTTGTAATACAAACTTTTGTTAAATTGATTATTGAGATGAAACTCTAATTTTTTTTTGTGGAAAAAACACCAAAAATACTTAAAGAACTATATATAAGTTGTCTTGAAAATTATTAAGCAGAACGTTTTATTCAAAACACAATACACCTTTGCGGTGTAGGTTTCTTCCTCCATTGTGAACTTTCCAAAACAAACTCCTCCAACATTAATATTAAGCAGCCATAACAGTCCTAGTAAAGTAGACTGGGATCTTGCAGTTAATAGAGCTTTACAAATGATAGAGCGAAATGACTCCTTATTAACCAAGGTAACATATATCTCATGCACATTTCTGCTGTCTATTTTTTTTTTCTTTTCAAGCTTGTGTATCATAACTCCTGTTTCAAGAGTCCGTATGAAAAGTCATCTTCTTATGCCATTTTGGAAACTCAGGTTGTGCTAGCACGTAGCACTAGGGTCGTACCTACTTCTGATATTGATCCTCTTGCATGGTTATCTTGCTTAAAGGTGCTGTGCTTGTCTTTTTTGTTCTGTCCCAAGCAAACTGAACATTGTTTGTCTTCATATTATTTGGTGGCAATTTTTCTTACGTTCCCATCAAACTATTACAGGTTGAAGGTGAAAATGCGTATCAGTTTTTGCTTCAGCCACCAAATGCACCAGCATTCATTGGAAACACAGTAAGCATGCACTACAATGGTTTTATATTGTCTTACAGATATATCATTTACATGACATGTCATGATGCTGTGCTAAATTTCCCTTAAAGTACACCTACAAATGAGTTTCACACAACTCTAGCTAAATTTAGGTTAATAGCTTAATTATGCTTACTTTGTATATCATTAAGTGGATAACATTTTCAAGAACTGTTTACTGAATTGAATCAGCAATGACACGTTTTTCTCCTCTGTTTCCATTTTAATTTTTATGAACTTGATGAATAGCCAGAGCAACTATTTCACAGAAAATGGCTCCACATTACTAGTGAGGCTTTGGCTGGAACCCGTGGTAGAGGAGCATCACAAGCATTAGATCGTCAAATTGAACTTGACTTACTTACCAGGTATACCTTGTTATTTAGATCTTTTATCAATACTGTAGCTTTAGACTAATTTCCCTGGTGCATGTGATCTCTATTATTTACGTTTATGTCTAGCTCCTCAATTTTTGTTGTTCAAGTTTCTGTCATTTCTTTACAGTCCAAAGGATGACATTGAGTTTACCATTGTGAGAGACACCATAAGAAGAAAAGTAGAGGTAAGTTTATTCGTGTAATTTTAATTATTAACATGGAATGGTTATCGGTTTAGAAGATACTTTACACTGCATGTATGATCTAATTTTTAATTCAATATTTCCTTCAGCCATTAGACAATTCATAGGTCAATGAGAACTAGAGTTGAAAGGAGGAGGAGCAAGAATTGGAAGGAGATTGAATTTCAATAAAATGATTATTGGTTGTATGATGTGAACTTTTAGAAATTAGAATTAAAAAATCCAGACGCAAGGGTAGATTAATTGTATTAGTTTATCTACTTATAACATTGAAGTTATGTTGTCTCCATATGACCATAGCATTGTTGACTGAAAGTTTGAATTTTGTGATGCCACACTCAAACATGATTCATTTTTCATATTACTTTTGCATTTCCAAATATCCACTATAGAACAATTTTAGCATGAAGATAAACCTTTTATCTCATGTTTTTCTATCAGGCAGTATGTGAAAGGGTTGTGATCAAGCCAGAGAAAATGATAAGAAAACTCCCTAGGATTCAACATTTGTTTGCTCAATTATCTGGCAGGCTAAGAAGAGAAGAAGATGAGGTAAACATAATATAATTTCAGTACCAAGTAATTATATTTCAGTGGACATTCCTTGGGAGGTTCTAATTTTCAGTTCTTTACAAATAGAAAAATTTATTTGACAATAATTAGGTTGTTCATCAGCTGTTTTCCTTTTTGATCTTTTAGTTTGAAATTTTGTCATCTCTTCACCCTAGTCCAGCGGTTTGTGGGTTTCCAACCGAAGAGGCACAACTTTTAATTGCAAAGACAGGTACATCCTCTTTTCATTTATTACTATTTCTACCCAATCAAATATTTTTCTTACTTTCAAATAAGCTATTCTAGGCATCAGTCCCATAACATGAAGATTTTATTAAAGAAAATAAAAAGAAAAAGAACAGAAAAACATGGGAGAACCATACTAAACCTATGATAAAAATACATTACACACATAAGCAAAAAATACCTCTTATGAAAAGACCAAGTAAATATATAGGTGAAAAAAGTAAACAAATGCAACACCACTAAGACACTGAAGCTCAATAATCAAATTTATCAACATCATATTAAGAGATTTATAATTAACTAACCCGTTGACATTCCATAAAAGGCCGTTAAAACTCATTAGTGCTTTTTAGAAATCCTTACTTTGGAAGATTTAGTATTAATTTTCTTTGGTCTACTCTGACCAGGTTTTCTTGTAGTTTGAATTGGTTCATCATCTTCTCCAGAATTAGAATCTTCCCTCTCATCACACATATTAGCCAATTTATAGGCTATTTTCAATTCCTCCACAAAACAAGCAAAATCAAATGAGTTAGTTTTAACTTATGCAAAGTTTGATTCATTTCATAGGCAAGAAGATAAGGAGAAAAGATTTACTAACCTTATGTTTAAGGTTTTGAGCTAGAGTTACTGGCATGTTATCTTATGAGTTGGTGGCTTGTGGCTAAGTTTTAACTTCAACCATTTTGGTAAATTTTACTAACTTTCATAGACAATATGCAGAAGTATTTGATCGAGGGATGTATGCTGGACCTGTTGGTTGGTTTGGAGGAGGAGAGAGTGAATTTGCTGTAGGGATTCGGTCAGCATTGGTGGAAAAGGTTAGCAATAGCAGTGTTTTTTTAAATGAAATATTCAGTCTGAATAAATTTTTATGAAGATTTTGATTATATTCTAAAATCATTTGTGTTTCTAACAGTTTATATAAATCAAACGTTTTTTATTCTCTACACTTTTGTTCAAACGTGAATATGAACTCTCATATTGATGAATTGGGTTCTTAAACTTTAAAAAATATGTGGATTTAGTCTCACCTAACTTTTTAAAACATTTAAAGATTAGATGAGATACTAAATCCAATTGGTTTATAAATTAAACAAAATTCATTGATGGAAAGTGTAAGGATCCTGATCACATTTGATCAAAAGTACAGGAATAATTTTCTCATGTATTTTTTATGTAGTACTGTAGCAGGAAACGCATCTGATTCAGTTTTATGCATTAATATTAATATGCATCTTGGTGACAATAGAATATCACTTTCAGAATAGGTTTCTTCACTTGAGTTTCAGAAGTTTGCACAGATGGAGTGAGATTTTATCATTTGCTGAAATTAAATATTGATATGCTAGCTTTGAACAAACCGCTGTTGTCCCTCCGGTAAAATTGAAGAAAATTAGTGTGAAATTCCCATAAATTCCCGAAATCTAATTATTACCTATTCATGATGTCTTTACCATCAATCATAATCTTGCCATGTTTTGATTGTAGGATAGAGGTGCATTTATATATGCTGGGACAGGGATTGTGGAAGGAAGCAGTCCTTATCTGGAATGGGATGAGCTAGAACTCAAGACATTTCAGGTGTGTTTTGTGCATGCAGCTCAATATGGATGTAAATTAATGCGTGGCCCTTTTGTTTAGAGCTCATGCATCCTTCAAAAGCATTTTTAAGGAATTTTTCACTTCACATGATTGTTGTGCACCATTCTACAAAAGTTCATTGTCCTAATGAATGTTGAATCATGTTTTATAGTTCACCAAGTTGCTCAAGCTGGACTTGCCTCAGAGACAAAAAGTAGATTGTAAATGAGCTCCACTGATACGGTTAGCATTGTTAATGACTGAATTTATGTTTAATTAAGTTCTTTAATGTTCTCTGTGGTAAGGGATTGGTGATTCATGGTTTTTGTTTATCAACTGTTGCATGGAATTAGATTATAAAATCCAGAGGGATAGTTTTTCTCAAAAGCAACCATTTCTTTGATCAATTTATAAGGACTTCTCTGACTAACTCCCAAGTAAAGATGGAGTTAAAGAATTTCATGAATTCAAAATGATTGGTGTAATTAATGTATATCTTAAACTACATAAAGAAATCACACCAATAATTTTGAATAAGACTGATCAAGCCCATTTTTATTTAAGATAAACTAGACAAAAGAGAAATTGTATAATCAAACAAAAGATGTGTAAAACTATTTCTTTTATTTGGAATTGGCACACTGCTTGTACTAGCCATTATATGTGAGACATTAATGCATGTTAAATATAAATGTAAGAATTAGTTATTTATTTGATCCCTATAATTGAGCAAACTTTAACTTTTAATCCCCTTTTTTAATTCAATCCATAGTGAGTCAACCCATATGAGATGGGTTTACTTTGACACCCCTAAACATCCACTTAGTCATGGCTTTCATTGTATGCACTGGCACCATCCCTAGATTGATCATGTTTCATTCTAATGAAGAAAAACACTATCCATTTTGAACTATTTTTCCATTGTATGAAGTAAAAATCTATTTCTCCCTTAAAGCTAATTAATGTGATTGCTAATTCTTCTCTTGCAGTTTTTCTAAATGAAGTTTGAGATTACGGTATTTCCTTCCTTTGGATATTGGCCTAATAAATTTGGCGATTGGGAGGATATGGACAACATTTAGTTTGTACAAATGAGGTTTATATAATGGATTAAGTTCTTGGCTCATTTGAGAAGATTCAAGAAAACTGGTCAATTTGTATATGGGTTATGAAGCCAAGACTACAATTCTTTCACCTAATACCTTTGTTGTATTAGGGATTAATCTTAAGGAAAATCATAATCATCATTGTGTAATATCATATTTGGGTATAATATCATAATCAAACTACTTTGTCAATACAATTCTATCTAGTGGATTTTGCATAGTAGGGGGTTAAATAAAGGTATTTGCAAGTAATTTTAGCATTCTAATTAAGATTTGTATCTTCAATACCTGAAAAATCACCTACCTATATAGTATTTTGTTCAATTAAAGAAATTCAAGATCCATTATTCATGTATCTGCCCAAATAAAATATTTTCCTAGTCAATTAATTTATGTTCGTCTAGTGTTATATTGTCTAATGGATCAATCATTTGCATCTTTTATGATTTGTTGTTTAATCAAAGCTTGTAAAATACAATACTTTGTTATTTTTACTACTTAATCAGAATTATAGGTGTTGGATTTTTTCTACCACTAAGGAAATCGGTTCTTGGGGTACTGTTCAAATTCATGAACAATGAAAGAAAAACTTCTACTTTGGTTCCTACTCAAGATACAGTTTGTCCTGTTTCTTTCTGCAGTTTCTGTTTTTCTTCCTGCACCCCTATAATTTCTAATATTCCGATACAGTTTGGACTGTTTCTTTCTGCAGTTTCTGTGTTTCTGTTTTGCACTACATTTCTATGTAAGATGGTGTATTTTAGAGATAGAATAATTGTCGAAGAAAATAACGAAGGAAGTAACCCTCACACACTTTGACAATATAATGAAACTCACGGGGTTTTTACTGGTTAAAGACATTTGCAATTAAAAAATAAAAATCCAAAATGAAACATATTGGTCATTCCGGAATGGATCATTTTGGAATGTTTTTTAATATACTCCGGAATGGTACGTATTTCCATATTTGAAAATATTTTTTAAAATACACAATTCAAAAAATACTTTTATATTTTGGAGTGAATGTTTTTAAAATACACAATTAAAAAAAAGTATAGTTTGGAGTGAATGTTTTAGGAAGTATTTTCAGATTTGAAAATATCCTTTTTAAACATTCAATTGGATTATGAAAAGAAAATATTATGGATTGAGTGTTTCAGAAGATATTTTTTAATTTGAAAATACTTTCTGGAAATTTCAATCCCAAAAATATTAGAAAAAGGAACTGTAATGGTCATTTTAATCTTTTTATTATAATTTTAATGAAGGGTAATTTGGAGTTTATGGATTTTATAGGAATGCAGGAAGAAAAAAAAAGAAGCAACCTACAATTTGATGTCTTTAATGTTGCTAAGTTTAAGGAATTTGACATTAGATTTCATGATATTTTCCTGAAGTTGAGAAGTATCTAAAAGGGAGAATTGTCATTAAGCAAAAGATCTTACTTACAAACATCAAGCTCTTGCACTTGGATATACCTAGAAGCATATAAACTTGGAGCCTCTAAATCTTAAGAAGCTAAGACTCCGCAAATTGGATAATAGGGACTCCCTTTTGGGTATATGAGTGTTTTGATTTGATTAAGGGAAATGCTGCATCCCTTAGGATAAAATAATGGAAAGTAAGAGAATTAGAATAACCTCTTTTTAACCAAAACCATCTTGTAGTCAAAGCTAGAATGATATTATGTTTCTAAAGGAAGAGGAAGCTACAAAATCGACTAGGGTTCTGACATAATGAGCAATTGTGTAAGACTCGTTTTCGTGCATCGCACAGTTGAAGAGAATCTCTTTCCTACATCGGACGACTGAAATAATCATATTTGAATTTCTAGGTATTGCGAGAGGACCCCACAATAACCTTTCATATACTTATATGTATACAACCAAACGACAACACCCACGTATTCTCAACTTCACTCTAAAAAATATATTATATTGTAACACATTCAATTCGTCCTCACATAGTTGCATTAACAAACATCAAAACCATTTGAAGTCAACCAAACACATAAAATAATCAAACTAAATATTAACCACATTCCCTTTTTCTATCATGCATACACCAAATTATAAAGTACCATCCATATTCTCATGTGGGCTCGACGTGATAGCAACCTCCTGAAGTTAGGTTGGGCCAAAGCTAAAAGAGATGCTATGGTGTGGAAGAAAGATGGATAATAGGGAAAGGCTCATCATCTTTGGTGTTTTAATAGTGATATGGTGGTGTTTTGATGGTTCTCTTAGAGAGGTTAGGCCAACTCTTAAGGGAGGTAGCTAGAGAAGACCACATGGGATGCACTAGCATTGACTTTAGAGACTAATAGAATGACTCAATTTTTTGGCAACATTTCATTACTAATCTCAAAGTGGGTTTACAAAGGGGAGACACATCTATTTATAAATGAAGGTGTCTGCAAAGTAGACCAAAACCCTAAAAGAATATCTTGCACCAAACTAAAAAATCCTATCTTGGTGAATGAGAACTTCACATGTGACACTAACTTTTAGAAAAACTCTCCACTCCTAATGTACCATGTGGAAAACTACTTTAGCAAAAGTTCCCCACTAGGAAAATAACATGGGTACCAGGATATGATAAGTTTGTTACAAGACAAGCTCGTCTAATAGAAACCTTAGTTTTGAAGTTTAACTAAACATCATGAAACGAAGAAGTCTCTGTATAGAGAACTGACTATAAGTTAGAAAAACACTAGGCAAAACTCCTAGGCCAAGAAACCCTAGGAAGAAAATTAAGAAAAAAAAAACACTAGGATAGAAAACCCTAAAAACCAAACACTAGGATGGAAAACTTTAAGTTAAAAAACTAACCCTAAGCTAGGAAAACACTAAGTGAAAATGCTAAGTAAGAAAACCATAAGTTAGGATAGAAAAACAATGCGCTAGAAAACCATAAAAAGTAAGAAAGATCCAATGAAAATCACAACATAAAGAATAAGAGATAAGTGTCTGAAATGCTAAGGCAAAAACTCTAAGATGGAAAGAACATTTCAAGAAGAAAAGATGTGGGTGACGGTCTAGGAAAGAGTCAAACATAGAAATAAATAGAAAGGCCAAACTAGGCTAAGGAACATAGAAAAGAAGCTGGACAAGAAGAAAACTCAAAGCACTAATTGAAGATAGACAACTCAAGACTCTAGAAAATAGGAAAACTACATAAGTAGAAAACATAAGACTCAAAACCAGAATCTCCAACACAGAAAACATTAGGTTCTTAGGAAATAGAAAAACATCTAGGTCAAAAACACCCAGACACTATGTTAAACGATTGTTATGCCTAAAGTGTCTAAGAAAGTTAAAGCTAAATGCTTAAAGCTTATCATACCCAAAGGGTATTCAATTTAGCTCTCGAAAACATAAAAGTGTTGAGACGATATTTTTGACAAAACGCACTAAAAGACTAAAAGATTAAATACAGAAGAAAACATAAACAAGCTAACGCTACCTGTCTAAAGAAGAGACAAAAATCAAAAGAAGCGTTTACTTGCCTAAATGATACCATGAAGTCTTACTCAAACATTCATCAATCTTATCTTATAAATATCAAAATGAACATTGGAAGAAAAATGAAAAAGAAAGATTGATCAATTCATCAAAAGTTGTGCCAAAAAGATAAGTCAAAACTGCTTTTGATAAAAGATCTGAAAAGCACGTTTGCTCTAACAAAAGACATTATCATATGACTAAAACCTACACAAATAGCCAAAAAAGAACAAATCTCAAGAAAAGTTTCGCCAAACGATCATATTAACAAATCTCAAGAATAAGCATCGTCATAACAACTATATCATCATAGTGTATAAATAGAAGACAAAACGATAGAAGAAAATGATGATGAAGAGGAGAGAAAATATGAAGATATAAAGATATCTCATCATCCGTTGAGCAAGGAAATCTCTTTAAGCTATTAAAGCTAAATTCATCAAATCAAAGGAAAGAGAAAAAGAGAAGAGCTCAAGAAAAGAAAAATACTCTCAAGCTTCACCATAACATCCACTTGAAGAACGAAGAGAGAGGGAAAGAGTGAAACACATAAAAAGATCTCTCGAGCTTCATTGTAATATCTACTTGTATTTGTAAAAAGTGAGAAAAAAGAAAAAGCAAAGTAAAGCATCCCTCTCGTGCTTCATTGTATCATTTCCTTACTTGTGTAAGATGAGAGAGAAAGAGTGATGAGAGAAACACCTGCGAGTGTTTAGACTACTCTGTATTGTAATCATATCCTCTTTGCAAGAGTAACAGTCTGAATAACACTCTAAAAAACACTTACAACTTAACTCTAGGGAGTTGAGGAAATCTAGGCGATGTCGTCTAGTACCAAGAGTGGTGCAAATACTTAACTAATCTAGGGTGACTGAAGGTTATTCGTTGATCAGGGATACCAGGAGTGGTGAAGAATATTGAAAAATCAATAGTGGGTGAAACTCAATTAGGCGGTATTGTGGATACCAGAATGCCTAGGGATACTAGGAGTGGTGATCATACTCAGCATAAATCTAGGCGTGGTAGTCTAGTACCAGGAATGGTGCGAATACTCAAGGAAATCCAGGCAGGGTTGCTTAATACCAAGAGTGGTTTGAATACTCATCAAGTCAAGGATAATTAACAACTACTTGTTGATTGAGAAACCAAGAGTGGTGTGAATACTCAATTGGTCTAGGGTAACTGAAGGTTATTCACTAATCAAGTATACTAGTAGTGGTGAAAAATACTTCACAGCCAGGAGTGCGTGATACTCAACTAGACGATGTATTACAAAGATACTAGAAGCGTCTAGAGATACCAGGAATGGTGAATAATACTACGCAATCAAGAGTTACTTAAACTCAACTAGTCAAAATTAACAATGGTTAACCAATAGGACTAGGAACACCAGGAGTGGTTTAAAACACTCAACTGTACTTCATTGAATATCTAATGGAATCCTCTAAGTTAATTTAGAGGAGAAATGGATGTAACCCTAACAAGTGAACTAGTATAAAACGTTTTGTATATCTTGGCCTATTGCTAAACGATCTAGCTTTAGTTGAAGCTTCTTTATGCTCTCCATCTCTATCGACAAGCGCAACTTCATCTAAGGTCACTACCTACACACAACATCTGAATACATCGCATTAGTCATGTAGACCATTTTGCTAGGATAGCGTTTACTAATAAGGTTCTCTAACTCGTAAGTGTTACATACATCATGTTTAGTTTTTAAGTTGCGAAAAAAGTACGGAAAGATTATTTAACCCCCTTTTAGTGTTTCCTCGCACCTTCAATTGGTATTAGCACCTGGTTCAATGAGCCAGTTTTTAACAGAACTTGAGGCAACAGTTCAAAGGCACATGGATCGAAGTTTGGAAAGATCTTTAAGGAACATGATGTACAGGAGGCAAGACAAGGCAGTAAAAATTAGCATCTCCTTTATCTCAAATCCTTGAAGGATGGTTTATGGTTGTCAAGGAAGCAGGCTTAACATCTCTGACAAAGAAAATTCTCCTCTCCCATTCCAATCTAGAAGATGCTCATCAAGAGGATCTCTGACTTCAGGAGTATTAATGACATGAAGATATTCATCTTCAATCTGTAGATAAAATGAATCTCCTAATGAACCATCAAGCTCACAAGTCTGGGAAGCAGACACAAGAGTCAATGCTGACAAGTACAGGAAGGGACTTGGTTAAGTCCATGGAGAACATTAAAGGAAGAGCATAGAACTCATAGCAAATCTGCCAGCACTTATCTAGGAAAGATAAGGACCAAAAAATAAGGTGACTCCTCGAAGAAATCAGAGAAAACATACATCACAAGTGTCAACCAGAAAAGCTCGTTGCAAGGAAATCAAGTTGCGAAGCTACCTCAACAAACTGAACAAGAAAACCCGAGCTAAGCTATGGAGAAATAGGTACGAGCTCTATTCCTTCTCTTTGTATTGAACTACCTTAAGTAATGTTATAACTGTCTAAGAACATATTAAATATGTTAAAATGGATGCATGACATGTTGATAATCTAGTATTTCATCTAGATAGGATCTATAATGGATTTAATACATGAAGGAATATCTTTATAACATACTACAACTAAATTGGGAAACAATATTGAAACTCTCCAAATGACGTAGGAGTGTATCGTTGTCATAATACTCTTAGTAAACCACTAGGTTAGGGAAAGACATACATAGAATATTAGTCTTCAAGATAAAACCTTCTAGAAATTATCTAGGGTCAGGAAGTCCCTAAGTCAACATTTACTAGAACATTGTCTAGGTAATCATTTTGATTCTGAGTTATCTGACCTGGAGAATAGTGAGAATTAAACTATCTAGTGCCAAACCACACGTTAGGCTAGAAAAGATAGAACTGTCTCTATTATCAATGCGACACTTTAGTTTACAATGTGTCCTCTAAAAATAAGCCACATTAGCACTCAAAACTGCCATCTAGTTTAAAAAGATAGTTCACTTCTGTTAATATTGGTATCGTGTAGCAGAACGTTTAAAGAGCATGAATATAGTAAATAACCAAGAGGGGAGGGGTGAATTGGTTCTTTTAAAACTTATGATTTTGTTTCGCAACTTTTATCGAACAGTTTATAAGCAAGAGTTATAGAGTTGAAGAAAATCGCACAAAATATTTTATCCTGGTTCGAATCAACAGATTCTACATCCAGTCATTAATCACTATAAAGAGTGATTAACCTTTTTCACTATAATATAGTTTCAGATTACAAAAAAAAAATAAATTCAAAGATTAGAAACAGAAAACACCTTCCTTCGACACATGATGGAAAGAAACATGCTCAATCAACTTGAAGAGAACCGCTTGGACCTTAGACGCACTAAACACAAGCTTCTCCTTTTCACAAGACTTGATTGAACACACTCTAAAGCTCGAGAACTTCCTGAAAACAAATCTATATTCTCAAAAAGCTTAATTCACCTCTTAAAGGTTTAGGAAAGATGTATATATAGGCCAGTGGTCGGAAACTGAAAAACTTGCTGTCAACTGCCAATGACAATCGATTACCATACATGATAATCGATTATTTAAGGCCGTTATGGAGTTTTATTACACGTGATAATCGATTATCCTTAGTAATAATAGATTATTGTCGAACTTTGGACAATATCAAAAGTAGGAGTGATAATTGATTATCCCCTGTGATAATCGATTATTGCCGTAAACTATCCTTTTCTATTTTAGCTTGTTATAATCGATTATCCCCTTGGATAATCGATTAGTGCCATAAGGAATCACTAGATATGAAACTTCTAAGTACTTTTACAAATGAAAAATGATATTTATACAATGATTTCTACAATAAATGCTTTTAACATTGATAATAAAGATTTTTTAAGTCTTTAAAAGTATCATCATCAAGATCACTTCAAGACATCAATGCTCCTCATTGGTAAAAATCTCCCCCTTTCCTATGATGATATAAAATCTCTTTGTTAAAAGCATTTTTGTTTATCTGCAAAGTTTCAAACTTACTAGCAACATAAAGATATTAATAGCTTTAAACAATAACAACTCTTATTAGAAAGTTTTTCTCACTTTTTGATCATAAACAAAAAGGTGTGAAGAAGGAGAGACTCCTCCTCAAATTTTGCTCTCCCTCAATAAATTAAAGATGCAAACAAGGATAAGAAAACGTATAATTTCATAAAATAAAGTCAAGTACATCATGAAATAAGAAATACAAGAAGACACTTATTTAAACACAAAGACATCTAAATTTAAAAAGTAGGACTAGGTGGTTGATCAGGAGGTTGAAGATTGAGAAGTTCCTCAATGTTTCCTAGCCTAATATTGAAATCTTCAAGACGCTCAGTAACATAACTGTAGTGAGATTGATGCATCTCAAAGGGTTCTTCATGATGTGTTTGATGAATCATACTCATCTATTCCATTTGCCTTAAGAGATTTGCAAAGTGCTCTTCCATGGATAAAGATGAAGAAGAAGGAATGACTAAAGGACCAGTTGCAGATGGATCAACTTCATTTACTCGTTCTGCCATGTGAGCACGAATATCTTCTTCTTCATCATCCTAATTAGCTTCATCTTTACGGAGAAAGATATTACCACGAGTTACAAATCCCATTTGGCACAAAGTGGTTTCCCCTATTTCAAAACCAACAAATTGAATAGATTGAGTGTTTTCGCCGTCTACTTTTACCCCTTTATATTTTAGAATACGAGATATAAGGAGGGCATAGGGAAGATGGTAGGCTGGGTATTTTTGAGCCTTCAACATGGTGTCAACGATAAGAGAAGGCCAATCAATGTGAATATGGTTTAAAAGACAATAGATGATTAAAAGTTCTTGCTTAGAACATTGAGCGTGATTAATGGCACAAGGGTAGAGAACCCAGACTATTAGGTAGTGGATCAACCTTTCTTCAACCTTAAATCCTCTCACCAATAGTTTTCAACAACCAGTTTGTTGTTGAGGATTGCGAAGAAATGATTGAAAGGTGAGAAGACGATTGAACCCTTCAACACCAAGATGAACCTTACCAGCATCATCCTAGATGGTCATCATAACCACATTAATCCAAATATCATCATCAAGAACAATTCGGACAACTTTGACTTTTGTATTTGCAACCCCATCACGAAGACGGAGGTTGTAGTATAAGACTCTAATGAGGTCGGGATAGATGCATCCTTTCTGCTCGACTAGATTTGTCAAGCCTTGAGCTTCAAACAAATTTGGAAATGGGAAGCCATAGAATTTGTAGTATCCCAATCTGACATATTTGCATGCCATGATTTTCCTTTCCTGCCAGAAATGAGAAAACTTGGCTTGGTTCTCGGGGTTAGAAATCCATCCTTCAAGAGTTGCAGGTCAAGAAGCACAAGGACGAGAAGAAGAAGAACCACTAGTTCTTCTACGGGTAGGCATCTTTCATCTTGCATCAGCCATGAAGAATAAGGAGATGGGAAGAGGAAAGTGTAAAGAGGATGGAAGAAAAATAAGAGAAAAACTTGATAGAGCTTGATTTGGGCAGAGTTTGAGTGCAAGTGTGGGTTTTTAATCGATTATGGGTTAGTATTTATAGAGGAGATTCAAATACTAGTCGTTTATGGCCCTTTATAGCCGTTTTTAGAACATTACAACGACTATTTTTTGAAATAACATCGACTGATAATCGATTATCACTAACGATAATCGATTATCGCTTTAAAAATTTTTCCAGAAAATCACTGATAATCGATTATTATCAAAGATAATTGATTATGACTGCATGAAAAACCTAGATTCTTAAGAACTCTTGAGATAGTCGATTATGTCCTACAAAAATTGATTATTTGTGAACCAAAGGTGTTTCTTAGATCAGATATAATCGATTATGACCTCTTCATAATCGATTATTGCATGGTGATTTACAAGAAAAAAATTGACTTGGATTTTAATCCTAAGACATATCTAACACTCCTAAATCTCTTCTAAGGTGATAAAATCTATCCTTAGGTAATGCCTTAGTGAAGATATAAGCTAATTGATACATCGTGTCAATGTATTCAATGGTACAATCACCTTTTTTAATGTGATCTCTTAAGAAGTGATGTCTAATTTCAATGTGTTTGGTTCTAGAATGCATTATGGGGTTCTTAGTTAAGTTTATTGCACTTGTGTTGTCACATTTTAAAGGAATGTGATCAAGGAAGATATCAAAGTCTTCCAATTGTTGTTTCATCCAAAGTACTTGGGCACAACAATTTCCAGTGGCTATGTATTTTGCTTCAATGGTAGACAATGCTACACACGCTTATTTCTTTGAGTGCCAAGAGACTAAGGAACAACCTAGGAAGTGGCAGGTTCCACTAGTGCTTTTCCTATCAATTTTACAAACCCTATAATCAGCTTCTGAATAGCCTATTAGACTAGGTGTTGCATCAGAAGGATACCATAATCCAAAAAAAGTAGTGCCTTTAAGGTATTTTAGAATTCTCTTAACATTTATGAGGTGAGATTCTTTAGGATTGGCTTGATATCTAGCACATACACATACACTCTACATTATATCAGGTCTACTGGCTGTAAGATAGAGCGAATATCCTATCATACCTCTAAACATAGTTTGATTTACTTCTACCCCAGATTCATCTCTGTCTAAATAACATGAAGTGCCCATAAGAGTGTTGGCTTCTTTAGAAGTATCCATTCCAAATTTCTTAAGGACTTCTCTATAGTATTTGGTTTGGGAAATAAAAGTTCACCCATTAATTTGATTTATCAAGCCTAAGAAAAATGTTAACTCCCCCATCATAGACATTTCAAATTCCCCTTGCATTATGCTAGCAAATTCTTCACATAGGGAATTATTAGTTGACCCAAATATTATGTCATCTACTTAAACCTGTTCAAGCAAAAGATGACTTCCTACTTTCTTAATGACCAAGGTGGAATCATCTTTTCCTCTAGAGAAGTCATTTTCAATCATAAAAGTACTAAGTCTCCCATACCAATACCTAAGTGCTTGTTTAAGGCCATACAAAGTTTTCTTTAATTTATAAACATGATTAGGAAACTTAAAATCTTCAAACCCAGGAGGTTGATCAACATATACTTCGTCCTTGATAAAACCATTCAAAAAAGAACTTTTCACATCCATTTGATATATTTGGAATTTCATTAAAGAGGCATAAGCAAGTAATAATCTAATTGCTTCTAACCTGACTATCGATGCATAGGTTTCATCATAGTCTATACCTTCTTCTTGACAGTATCCTTTAGCAACTAACCATGCTTTGTTCTTTGTGATATTTCCTTCTTCATCCAACTTGCTTCTGAAGACCCATTTGGTACCAATCACTTGCTGATGTTCTTCTCTAAGAATGAGTTCCTAGACTTGATTCCTTTAAAATTGGTTCAGCTCTTCTTGCATAGCAATACACCATTTGTCATCTTGAAGAGCTTCACCTATGTTTTTGGGTTCTATTTAAGACACAAAAGCAACAACTAATTATTCAAATTATGTCTAGTGGTTACCCCTTTTGAGATATCTCTAATGATGTTGTCCATAGAGAGGTCTCGTGGTTGTAGATAACTTCTATATCCAATTTCTTGATGCACATTTGGAGCTTCAGAGGGAGTATTCTCATTCATATACATTTCTTCAAGAGCTTCCCTTAGGTAATCTTCATCACCTGTAATGGACTTATTTGACTCAAGAGGGTTATCCTTAAGGTCCGCTATTTCATCAAAAACAACATGCATGGACTCTTCAATGATCAAAGTTCTTCTATTAAATACCTTATATGCTATGCTAGTTAGTGAGTAACCTAAGAAAATTGCTTCATCAGATTTTGCATCAAATTTTCCTAAGTTATCTTTACCATTGTTCAATACAAAGCATTTAATACAAAATATTTTTAAATCAGATACACTTGGCTTTCTACCTTTAAACAATTCATAGTGAGTTAGTTTTAGAATGGGCCTAATGAGCATCCTATTTAAAATATAGCAAGCAGTACTAACTACATCAGATACACTTGGCTTTCTACCTTTAAACAATTCATAGTGAGTTAGTTTTAGAATGGGCCTAATGAGCATCCTATTTAAAATATAGCAAGCAGTACTAACTACATCAGCCCAAAAATATTTTGGTACATTTGACTCATTTAGTAGAGTTTTAGTAAACTCTTTCAAGGATCTATTTTTCCTTTCAACAACCTCATTTTGTTGAGGACTTTTAGGAGCATACAAGTTATGAGTTATTCCATTTTTATCACAAAATTTATAAAAAGACTCATTTTGAAATTCTCTACCATGATAACTTCTTATAATCTTGATTTTCAAATCCTTTTCATTTTGAACCCTTTTTGCAAAAGTTTTGAAAGCTTTAAAAGCTTCACTTTTCAAGGTTAAAAAGAAATTCCAAGTATATCTAGTGTAATCATCCACAATTACAAGTGCATAATAGTTTCCACAAAAACTCTTAATTCTAGAAAGACCAAACAAATCCATATGCAATAGTTCTAAAGGTTTTGATGTAGAAATCATGCTTTTAGAAGTAAAAGAAGATTTTGTTTGCTTTCCTTTTTTACAAGTTGCACATAATTTGTCATTTTCAAATTTCAATTTAGGCTAACCAATCACATGATCTTCTGAAATCAATTTATTCAAATGTTGCCTATGTATGTGTGCAACTCTTTTATGCCATAGCCAAGGATTTTCTTCCTTTGCAACTAAACATGTTATACTATGACTAGATGCACTTTCAATGTCAATCAAATATATATTGTTGTGCTTAACACCTTGTAATGCAATGTCAGATGAATCTTTAAAATAAATAATATATTTATCACTTTCAAAGGTTAACTTAAGACCTTTATCGCATAATTGACTTATGCTTAGGAGGTTGTGTTGTAGTCCTTCAACATACAACACATCTTTGATTGTCAAGGTACTTCCTTCTCTAATGTCTCCAGTTCCTATAATTCTTCCTTTGTTGTTATCCCCACAGGTAACAAATCCTTGCTTCTTCTTCTAAAAACTCATGAACCTTTTCTTGTCACCCGTCATGTGTCTTGAGCACCCACTATCAAGGTACCACAATGGCTTCTTTGACTTTGAAGGTTCCTACAAAACAAGTTAAGCAAGAATTTAGGTCCCCAATCTCATTAAGGATCCTTGGGGTTAGTATAATCAATGAAAAATTATTTCTCAAGTTTAACCAAAACATATTTTCCATTTGGTACACCAAAATGCTTAATATTACACTTATTAGAGGTGTAACCATGATTCATACAATAGAAGCAACAAACATTATGCAATTTGGTTTTTATAATTGTACCTTTTTTAACCCAAACTCTACGTGTTCTTTTAGTTTGATCTTTCTTATGTTGATGCAAATTTTTGTTTTTAAAAGTGTTCTTTTTAACATTATTTTTTACATAGGAAGCAGATTTAGTTGCTTTAGCAAGTAAGTTTTCAAGGATATCTATGTCAAACATATGACTCTTACGAGACAAGCATTCAATAGGGTTTACAACAACACTAGATTCAGACCTTTCAATTCTAGATTACTAATTTTATTTCTTAGAATTACTTCTTTATCTAATGCATTTTCATATTTAAGTTGTAAATCATGAAATTCACTTTTCAATTTCTCATTTGCAGCATCCAATTTTTCAGATTCATTTAACAATTCAAGGAATGCCTTTTGTAAGTCAATTTCACTAGATTCAAAGCTAGAATCACTCACTTGACTTGTAGTGTTATCAAGGTCAACCATTAAACATAAATTTGCTTCCTCATCTAAGTCGCTTGGTAGAGTCATTTTCTTCCAAAGCAATATAAGCTTTTTTTTTCTTTGGAAACCTCTTTTCTTTCTTTTCTTTGCTTCTTATGCTTTTGGGACAATCTGCCTTGACATGTCCTGTTTCTCCACATCCATAACACTTGATGTTAGACGAGGATCCTTAATTGTCCTTCTTTTCACCTCTGAACTTGTCTTTACCCTTTGCTCTCATGAACTTAGCAAATCTCTTTATCATGCACCCCTTGCACCCTATTTCTCCTATCACAAAACATACACCAATTTCATATCTATTAAGAACCCTGCACCCCATTTGAATTGCACTTCTTCTTCTATTTTCTCTCCATTTCATTTCCTTTATTTTCATTAAGTGTTTCTTGTCTACTATAGTGAGTGTGGTTTTGATAGTTGAGAAAGATTTTAGAAGTTTTATTTAGTCATGTTAAGGAATGCAACTTGGAGGTGGTGCTTCGAGTGAGGCAAGCTTGGCGTTTGGAAGTGGCGGTTCAAGGGAGGTAGGCTTGGTGTGCTTGCAGGTAGTTGGTAGTGCTAGGTGGTTGGCATTACTGCTTCTAGGAGATTTCTACTGGGAGGTTAGGAGATTTCTTTGAAGAATTTGTTTCAAGTGCATGAGATATACATAGAGTTGTCAAAACGGTTAACCCGGCCCGACCCGGTCTGACCCACCACGGGTTGGTCACTTAATGAGCCAACCCAACCCAGCTCATTTATTAGCGAGCCAGAAAAATTCGAACCCGGCCCGACTCACCACGGGTTGGCTCTCTGGCTCACTTAATTACAATTTTTTTAAATAAAAAAATTACAAACTTTCTATAATTCAAATCTAAACAAATTTCACTCCCAAATTTCAATCCCAACATGGGTGTTTAACTAATTTTGAAAATAGGAAACTTAAATAACTTTTTCAAGCAAAAAAAAATAATAAATACCTTTTTATAAAATTAAAATTAAATTTTAATAAAATAAAATTAGGTAGGTGGGTTAATGGGCCAACTCAGCCCACCACAGGTTCAACCCGCATGAGCCGGGTTGAAATCTAACCCACATAAAAAAGTACAATTTTTTTAAACCAACCCGACCTGAACCTGTGGTGGGCCGGATTGACTCGTGAATTGTGACCCATTTTGACAGCTCTAGATATACACATCAAACATGAATATGGAATATAGACATCCAAAAAGCACAACATCATATGTAGAGATTCGATACTTGATGTATTGCATGTAGACATCCGATATTGTGCTTTTGCGATGTCTATATCCGATATTCCTGTTTGAAGGTTTTTAATCTTTCATTACATTACTTTTTAATTATTGTATTAGTTTATAATTTTTATATAAATTTTTATTAATTTATAAATGTTTAATATAATTTATAATATTAAAAATAAATTGTACGATTTTATTAATTTTATTAAACAAAATTTATGAAAAAGAAAAATATGAAATGTATACATCGAATATGAAAATATGATAAAAGAGATTTCTGGATATCCGATGCACTTTATATCGGATGTGCACAGCCGATACGCGAAAAATTATTTATCGCATTTAAAAATGCGATGCATATAAATTTAGTTATCGCATTTGGAAATGCGATGCATATATTTGAAAATTTGTATTTCGCACAGGCACATCCGATGTTGTAATGTGTAAAGTTATAATATATTATGCAGTGTTTCATTATTTAATATTTCATTACATAACATTACATATCATGATTTCTACAGTTTCGAATATCAATTTCAGTTTTATTATATTTATTTTAAAATTTAAAAGTTTGTTTATTTTGAATGTAAAAGTTTATTATAATTGTGTAAATAGATAATCTATATATAATAATTTCTATTAATATTTTAAATTTATTAAATTTATAAATTTATTTAAAATTCATATAAAAAAATTATAAAAATTATTATGTAGTTTTAAGTATTATTATGTTTTTTGTATTTTAATTTTTAAGTTTATTAGATAATTTTTTTATTTTATAATTTAATTAAAAATGTTTAATTTATTCTATTAATTTTTAATTATGTTAAAATTTTGTTATAAAATAAATGTTATGAGTCTTTGGTAAAACACCCATTCACCACTAGACAGCCACTTTGGTTGGAATAATAACGCAAATATTAATATATAAACATTACTTCAACCAATTTCAAAAATTAAAATAAAAACAATTATTAATTCATTTTCATTTATCTTCTTAACACTTTTATCACTCACTAACACCAGAAATAATTCTTTAATATCATAAAATATAATAATAAAGTAAAAACATATTTTTATTTTACACAGGTCTTAGAGGTGTTCTTTCTTTTTCTTTGGTTATTATTTTTTGGTGTTTTGTGATTAGATAAAATAGAGTTTTGATTTGACTAGGTGGGAAAATATTTGATCAAATTACTGGCTTTCAAAAAACCTAAGGATTCTAAAGGTCATACACCTTTGATATGTGGACGATAAAGTTGTTATTCTTTTTATCTAGGATTTTTCCGCTAGTAAATGAAATATGAATTACCAACAAATTTATTAACAATAATTAAAATTTCAAAATTCGTCGATAAAATTTGTCGAAATTCAAATTTAACGAAGAATTTTTTTTCATCAATAAAATTCTACCGGTAATTCTATGAAATTTAACAGTGTTTTTGACCTTTCTAATTGTCTTTAGAAAGTAAAACCATTGTCTTCATTCTTACCTTAGAGATCTTCTTCTAGTGGCAAATCCACACTACACTTATCCTTTGGAAATCCATTCAAAGGTGGCATGTTCTTAACCTTTCCTAGTTTCGATCCATTTTCTTTTTTCTTTTGTAACTTGTTCTTGTTTTTCTCTTGACCATAGTAGTTTCACAAACTAATACAATGTAAGATCATTCTAACAATTTCTAACCAAAGAATTGAAAAATAAGGAAGGGATAAAGATGAAGAAACTTCAATCTTGATTGATGTTGTTGATAGGGGGAGCTATATGAAAGCTAAACTCATACATCCCATATGTGCTTTTGATGATGACAACAATAGAAATGTTTTTAATAGTTTCTTTGTGAATGACAACAATAGAAATGTTGAAATATATTTCTTGCACACATATAGCAAAACTGTTGTTTATATCTGTAATTGTGTTGAACTATATGTTATGTATATTCACTGTGCTCATTCATGTGATTATATATGTGACATGCATACTCATTCATTTAGATTGAAAAAACTCTTTGCACACTGTGTATCTGTATGAATTAATCAATTATAGTGTTTATGTAATCTGTTAGATTCATCAGAGATCAATATTTGTTTAACAGTGGCAAAACTACAAGTTTTAATCGATTACATTATATGGATAATCAATTAAAACTCATGCCTTTGCCTATACTTGTTTGTTGAATGCATTGATGAGTTTTGGATTGAAAAAGTTTTCAAATTTGTTTAAGTGTTGTACTTAACTGATTACACTCTTTTCTTAATTGGTTAAAGCTCGTGTCTTTTGAAAACTTGTTTTTTGATAAGTCTTAACTACCTTAACGGTCATATTTTTAAATGTTTTGACTTACTGTTATTACTTAATCGATTGCATGCTATGCTTAATCTGTTAAATGCTTTTAATGTAATTCTGTTACAGCAATGGTTATTGCTTAACCGATTACATTAATAATATAAT
The DNA here is from genome assembly GCA_027742785.1 of Vigna reflexopilosa. Taxonomy (NCBI): domain Eukaryota; kingdom Viridiplantae; phylum Streptophyta; class Magnoliopsida; order Fabales; family Fabaceae; genus Vigna; species Vigna reflexopilosa. Next base: position 7,390,094 of record CM050929.1, on the reverse strand, counting down.
CAATTACTTTGCGTCAAAACTGTCATATGTATAAATTGACGCGCAGCTCTTTGCAGAAAGAACTTTTGTATCAAATCTTTCATATTTAAATTTTTTTGTTAAGTTCATTACTGTAGGGGTTGTTTGTTCTCGAAGAATCAAGAAGCATTTCATTTGGAAATAAATCAAATCAAGGATTCTTGAAGAGTTTATGCATTTTTAAAGTCTGATCAATTTGCACTGAGGTGTTCTATTGGAAGATCATTTTTGTCTACAATCATCTGTGATTGGTGTTGCCCTGTAGCGCTGGCTAGGAAGAGAACAGTGGAGTTCTGGTTACTTTGAGAGGGGTATCTCAAAGGGGTTGTAAAAAGAGGATTGTTCTTTTTGTGTGTTTTTTACTATAGTAGATTTGGAGTTAGAGAGGAGGATACATTGAGAGGGTGTCTTTGTATTGCTTGCTGTAAAACTCGATCTATATAGTGGATTTGCTTTCAATCTAAGGTTGATTGAAATGACACTAGATGTAGGCATTGAGACCGAACCAATATAAACCTTAGTATGGTTCTCTCTATCCTTTATCTATTTCATTTCTTTGCATTCTTTATTTGCTTGTGTTCCAAGAAAGTTTTAAAGATTTAAAAGATTCAAAGATTTTGAAAAGAGTTTCAAAAGATCAATTTTTATTACGAAAACCAATTCATCCCCATCTTGGTTGAGAAATAAGGCCTATCTTTTTTACAGGTTCAATAATTAAGAGAAATAGATTAGAAGAGGAAGATCTATATTTTGAATTTGAAATTAAACAAAAAAAAGTACCAAAATTTCTAATAAAAAACATACAGAGAATTCTCACTTTAAAAAAATATTTAAATTCCTAAGTAAGTGTTTACTACAAGATTCTATAAAATGACTTATATACTATGGGCCTTGTATTCATGGACCCAAACACCATTAAGACCTATCCAACAAGCTTCTTTAAAGGGTGTTGCTCCCTCCACCACCACACCATGCTTGCTCCACCTCTCCAAATTCTTTTAATTTCAATTTTATCCTTAGGTTAAAACCATTTTACTTTTACCATTTAGAATTTTTTAATTAATTTGAAAATCCTATTTCTACTCATTTATTTTTCTAGGCAGCTACACCCCCACCCATCTCTCACGGATTCCACTCTCTTCCCCCATTTCCGTTTCACTTCTTCTCATATCTTCTTCCTTTCCTGAACCATACCCCCTAAGACACACCATGTTCTTGTTGTCTTTTTAGCCTTACACCGCACGGTGAATAGAAATTGACAATCACAATTAATGTGTTATCTTTTTGGCATTTCCCTTTCACATTCAGAAAACCACTATTCTTATTCTCCTTTTCGCAAACAAAAGTATCCATACGACATATAGTTAAAATTCCCCCTACTTCATTTTCAGTTGGCACATGTTTCCATTCTAAATCATTATTTCCCAATAATGCGTAGCACATCTCTTCATCGACTATTTCTAATTTAGTTTCTTGTAAACACACTATCCCAACCTCTCCTTTTTTATGAAGTCCCTCACATACCTCCATTTGAGAGATTAAGTGAAACGAAAGAAGACATGAGAAGAAGTGAAAGGAAAATGGGGGAAAACGGAAATGGGGGAAGAGAGTGGAATCCGTGAGAGATGGGTGGGAGTGTAGCTGTCCAGAAAGATAAATGAGTAGAAATAGGATTTTCAAATTAATTAAAAAATTCTAAATGGTAAAAGTAAAATGATTTTAACTTAAAGATAAAATTGAAATTAAAAGAATTTGGAAAAGTGGAGGAAGCATGGTGTGATGACAGAGGAAGCAACACCTTCTTTAAATTAGAGTCTAGAAAGTCTCTAATTGAAAGAAAAATATAAACATATACAAAACGTAAGAAAGGTTCAATACAAACAAATAGAAAAAAAAAATTACAAGGCCAAGCCCAAGAAAGACTCACAACTAATACATACACAAAAATACCAAAATTATATTTCAAATCCAAACGTACTTTATGGTCCTTAAGAAGTCTATAATGTCATACAAACTATACATACAAACCTATATACCTAGACATGTAAACTAACCAATACGCAACCCACACAAGGAACATAGGTAAAGAGAAATGCTGAGAAAAAAATCTAACGCCAATAATTTTGATTAAGTTTTGGAAATAACAAATCATAAAACATGATTGCACGTTATCGGTATAAGACACTAGTTTTGTTTGAAACAACAGATCACGAAAGAAATAAAAGTTTTTGTCAAACAATATAGCATCGTACCATCTTATACTTTTTACGTTTGATAAGCATTTATATGTTCAATCGATGTGTACATAGATTAAGCTAATATCGTCTTGCATGAATATTATATACATGTAGGAAATATTTTTTTAAGTAATCACAATAAATCTCTTAATTCTAATAATTATTGTTTTAAGTAATTATGTGTCTGATACTTTGTCCGACAACCTCTCACTTTACCTAGTAAAATAATCATCGACATTAACTTTCAAAACATCTGGGCTTTTGTTTGACTGATTTATTTTATAAGATGTATAACACAAAAATCATATCATACAAGCTTATACTATACATATGTATATTCCCTACACTATTTTTAAAAATGATTGCATTTGTATATAGTGAGTGCACCGGTATTCATAACCAGAGAGAGAAAGTTTTCTCAGCTATCACTGGCCTAGCCCATTAGGCCTTGGATTGGCTAATATGCTTAGAAAATGTTGAGTTGTTTTCAACTTTGCTTGAACAGACCAAGCAGTTACAAAGGAAAAAAAATTGAGACCACCAATGATTATCTAGATTCTTGTGTTGACAAGTAAAGAAAGCCACAAAAAGAGGAATTAATAAGTTAGCAAATATCTTTTTTAATACCCGTGTACTGTATTATGTACTATATGAAATATACCGATCACTATTTTGTTAAATTTGTGTTCATAATAAGTTGCAACGACAAAAAAGAGACTTAAAAAGAAGGTCAAAAGTAAAGTCATGGTGGGAACAACTTGGGGTTGGGGACCAAAGCCTCCACTTAGACTCATTTTTTTTTCTTGTGACCAAACATTTGCAAGCATAGAATCAATGGAGGGGTACCCTCCACCACCATCAAACCTAAAAAATTTCTTCCCATTTTCCCATGATTGTCCTCACATGCATCCCAAGTTCCCACCCCACAAATGCTTATTTAATAGGTGTGCCTTTGAAAATAAAAGCATCCAACTAACATAAATTATGCCAAATTGCCTCTCCTCCTCATGTTCCCTTAATAAACTATAAGTTTAGTACTCATCCCCACGTTGGTAATTAAATATAGATCAAGATAAATAAAAGAATCACTTGATATCAATTTGCTAAAAAACATTGTGGTCAATTTGTTTTTATTAAAAAAATTAGTTCAATTCCCTTTGGCTCTAAATTAAAGGGTTTTTTTTTACAAGACTAGTTAGTATTTGTTTTAAAATAAAGTTGCTATTATTATGCCATAATACAACCAAGTATTATGATATAATTCAACCATCTCTTGACTCAATTTCAAAATATATATTTTATTTAAGCCAATGGTATAACTATTAAAAGGATACTAAGTAAACATAGTCATTATAGTAAAATTTGCTATATAGGGTGATAATATTCTTTAAAATATTAGAATATTAATATTATTCAACTAATGCTTTTATTGATCTTCAACTAAATAAATAATAACAAAAAAGTGTAAATAACTAAACTTTTTAGAAGATTAACCAAAACAAAAACAAAATTCTTAAAGCGATTTTAAGATATTTTTTAAATCATGTTCCAAGATATAATTAATTGACTATATATTTTATATGTGTAAGAAAAATTGAGAAGAAGGAACATTGACCATTTTAATTAATTCTGTATATACATATGGTCCAACAAACTTTAGCAAAAACTTAATAGCAGTTACAAACAATTAATCTAATAATCTATCCATATTAAACTATAACATGATCAAATAAGACCTTTTCCTTGAAAATTTTCGAATCTATCAATCAAGTTTATGCGGATTAATTGATTAAATGAATGAGATAGACAGATATATATGAAAAAGATTATATTTTGATTCATCAAATACTCTTAATTAGATAATATAGAAGTTAAGGTTAAAATAATTTAAATATACAGTCTTTTAATAATAAAATTATAATCAAATTTCAATAAAACAAATAATATCTGAAATATAATTATTAATTTTAATAATGTTATTTCAATGAATTTAATATTAGAATAAATTGATTCAATTAAAAAATGCTAAGGAAAGAAAAATTGAATAAAAATATTAGATTAACTCGAATGAAATATTGAGTTTGTGCAGGCCAAGGGTAGGCAAGGAAAAAGAACCAAACCATGTTGGTTTCCACATGGTATCTGCATATAAAACCCCACCAATCATAGTACTGTCTCTTTTTCTCTCACATACGCACACCCTGCAACCAAACTGCAATATTATTGCACAGTAATTAAACTAGGGTTTAAAGCTTGGTTGTCTTTTAGTCTCTGGTGACGTTTATAAAGTTGAAAAAAGCATTCCTGATTTGAAGGGTGGTGGTGGGGATGGGAGAATCAGCATGCATGTCCCTTAGAAAAACTATAGAGCGCAGCAACTATCAAAACCTATCAAAATAATCATTACAAGAGCCCTAACCATTCTACACACTTTTTTAATTATTAAAAAGTGGTTTTAAAAACTTAATTCATCTCAAACCGATTTATAAAACGAGGTTTACACCCCACTTATATATTATAATTTGATTTTTATTTCTAATCGATGTAAGACTTTCAACACATCCCTTCACACTGAAGTATAAACATAAACCAGTTTATAAGATAAGATTTGTCCTCCACTTATATATTATAATTTCGTTTTATCTTTAGTCAATTCATGACTTTCATCATTAATCCCACTTCATTCATTTTTTTCAGTTCTTATTGTTGAAATTTAAGTTTGGATTGATCTCAACTTTAAAAAGCTAACTTAAAAAGTCTAAATTCTGTGGTATCTTACGTTTAATATTTTTTTTTTCTAATTACTATAATTACTTTTTAAAATGCATCTCATTATTGAACAAGTTAATATATATATATATATATATATATATATATATATATATATAATCTTTTTTATTAATTTAATCCGATGATAGAACAATAAATTACGGGTCATGAGTATTTGATTTACCGAAAAAGACATAAATAAAATAAGTTATAAATGTTATCATCACCATAAATTTTTTTGAAAAAAAAAATCAATTAATCCACTTCTTAAAAAATAACTAAATTAAGAACCTTTAGATAAGAAAGTTAAAGAATCATAATATTGAAGAGATAAAAAAACTGTTAAACATACATTTTAATTTATATATTATAAATTTACAAACTAGATTTTGATATATACTTGTATATTATTGTCTAAACTTATTTCGGATAATCTTAACAAATTGAATTTTTTTCGGTCGAACTTTTTTTGGATAATATTATTGGTCAATACCAACCACCTCTATAACGAGAGTGTGTCTTTGTTTTTTTTAAAAGATTTGAAATTAAGAGTGAAGAGATTTCAAAGTAAAGTTTATTAAAATTTATGAAAGATTTTATAGATATGATAGAATAGAAAAAAATATAAAATTATTATTATTATTATTATTATTATTATTATTGAGAATAAATAGTGAAAGCTAGGTATAAAAAGGTTAAAATGGTCTATGATAACTTAAAAGCAATATAATGTGACAATCAATTACGAGTAGAATGCATACCTTTTCGAAGGGCAATTGGAAGGGTAGACTCAATTGTCAGAGCCAGAGGAGACAATAATGATGGAATAAGGCCCAAGCATTGGACTCAATAAAGGACCTAACACTTGAAGAATGATAAGAAGAACCAAGGAAGGAAGTAAAGAACCATCAAAAGAGGGAAAATAGGAGCAAACACAGAATCTCGCTCAGCAGCAGAAGCTCTTTGCTCAAAACCAAACTAGCTAGAACCTTCAAAGGAGTTTTGTTGCCAAAACTCGGGCCCAGCACCAAGCCGCGTTCGCTCAGTATCGACGTTGTGTAGCTAAACCACACTCCTGGCTTGCGTTCCATGTGTGTGCTCACGTTTCTCACACCTTGTACACTTGACACTTTCTCTTTGTATCATGATTTATCATTAGCCAAGTAGAGGCACTTTTTAGAGCATTATGATTTCTTAAAATACCATGCACATTGTTGAGATTGTTGATAGGGGGAGCACTGGTTTAGCTGAACCCACAATCTCAGTGATAACTGTTTTTTTGATGATGAAAACACATAATTGATAATAAAACATATGTATACTGTGTTATACATGTCATATGCTTATGCGGACTTTGTTATATCTATAAAAGCATATTTGTGAACATAATTGTGTTGATTATAGCATACCACTGTGTTTGATATGTGATGTTATCTGTGTATGCATAATATGAGGTTTCGGAAATGAAAAACGACAAGCACTATGATTGAACTTTGAAGTGTGGCAAAACAACAGTTTTAAGTCGATTAGATTATTGTTCAAATCAATTAAAACTCGTGTGTTTGCACAAATTCTTTTCAAGTATGCTATAAAATATTTTCAGAAGAAAGGTTTTCAAAAATGTGCTAAGTGTTTCTACTTAATCGATTGCATGCGACTTGTATTCGACTAAGTTAGTTATTGTTTTGAAAATTGTTTCAATGCTTGACATAACTGTCGCAACGGTCATATTTTTTAATATGTTGACTAAGCATTTATGACAAATCGATTACATTAATTGCGCTTTCAATTAATGCGTTTGAATGCTATTATTCTGTTATAATTGAGAATTGCATTTGACTAGATTAATAGCCTAATCGATTAAAATGCATCTGTTTTGTGTAATACTATATATTGATGCCTGACTTGATTCCTATAAGAAGATTTAATCTTTACACTTTCATATCTTTCAGAGAACGTTGTTGATATCTTACAGAGGAAAGAAAAGCTCGAAGAACCAAAGATCTACCATGGTGATTTAGAGCCTTGAAGGTTTCTTGCGTAGCTAGGTTTACTGTGTTTGAACGTCTGATCTCTCTACACAACGAGGTGTATTCTGCTTGATCAGGAACTTTGCAATCGTGAAGATTGGCTGGTATTCCCTGTGGTGATTACAGGAAGAAGAACTGTGTTCTTTACTTTTAGAGTGTCTCAAAGGATTTGACAGCAGAAGAAGGTGTTTTTGCTACGTGTCTTGTTTGTTGTATTGCCTATATTATATTAGTGGGTTAGAGAGGTGTTTTATATTTTGACGTGAGGTTGCTGTAAAAACCTTGGTGTAAAAGCCTAGATCTTTATAGTGCATTTGCTTCTTGTGATTGGAAGGACACCGAATGTAGGCAGGTTGGCCGAACTAGTATAAAAACTAGCGTTTGATTTCTCTGATCCCTGCACTTTTCATGACAGTCGATTAACCTGTTTTTGTATTCGATTAAGTGAACTGCTGCATTACATACCATTTTACTTGCGATTCAAGAAAAGCGTAAAGACATCCTATTTTGCGAAAAAGATTTTAAAAGCAAACATTTTTACACATCACCAATTCTCCCCCCCCCCTCTAAGAAACGAAACACTTCTTTTTTAACAATTGGCATTAGAGCTGTTTTCAAAAGATATTTGAATAACAAATCGATTACTATTTTTGTCTAATCGATTCGATTCTGAAAAATGACTTTTGCTTGTCAAACTTTTGCTGATGGTGCATCAACAAATAAACCACCTCTATTTGTTGGTGAGAACTATGCATTTTGGAAAATCATGATACAAATTTTTCTTGAATCCGTGGATAAAGGTGTGTGGGATACTACACTCAATGGTCCATATGAACCCACTCAGGTTATTAATGGAAAAATTGTTTTAAATTTTTTTTCTGAGTGGACTCAAGATGAGAACCGGAGAGTGTTGGGGCAAATCGGTAAGTGTACCGAGTCACACAAGTAATATAAAATGGTAAGACCAAGTATCGTATCCCAGAAAAGATTAATTAAGACTTAAAAATAAAAAGAGATCATTGGTTTTGCATACCAAAAACATAAAATTAAATATGAATGCAATTGATCAATAGCAAAAGAGCACAAAGATGAACGAGTGTTGATTAATATGAGATGGGTATGTTGTTGGTGTTAGATTTCACCAGGTTTCCTCTCATGTATATAAGAATTCTTCTTTATGCATTAATGCCAACGTCACTCATTAAATTACCTAAACCCGATTCCTCGGCGAATAAGTCTGTCCCAAATTACCAGTTCATACAATTCCTAGCATTCCTGGTAATAAGATATGAAGATTAAGAGATTAAGACGACCAAGACTCATACCCTCATCCTTGAGCAATATTACTCTTGGGAGTAATTCAACAAGAACCTGAATTGTAAGGAACCTCTCGGCACTCATGCAATTCATAAATCACGTTAATGAATGAGTTAAACACAACAAGCATTAAAACAGATGAATTACGCTAACAATTAATAGAAAAGCATATGGAAATAAGAATCAATTCAAATACATGAGAGTTTACAAGATTACATCATCCCCCAACAACAAATAGAAATTAGTTTCCCATATACATGAGGGAACTCTATGAACAATGGAAGAGAATGAGAATGAGAAAGCCTAAGAATTAGGAAAAGAGTGTATTGCTATGCAATTCTCTGCCAGAGATACAAAGCCTAGAGCTCCAGGGTCCTTTAAATAAGATCAGAAACGCGCAAAAATAGGGCTCGGTCCAATAGAGTCGAAACAGAGTAGAAACAGGGCCTGATTCACGAAAAGTCGCCACTCAAGCGCCCAAAGAGGTTGCCCGGGCGGTGAGAGCACCTCATGTAAGGCTCGAGCTTAGAATTTGGCCGCCTAAGCTTCGAGACCCCACCGCCCAAGCGACCAGGGAGGGCGCCCGGGCGGCAGACGTCGATTCTGCTCGCTTAAGCCTTCATTATGGGCGTTCGGGCTTCGTGTTATCCCTCTTTTTGGTGCTTTCTTAGGTCCTTTTGAGCTCTATCTTCTTGGCTCTTCATCTCTGCTTCTAGTATTACTTCAATCTCTGTTAAAACAAGGGGAATTAGTCATAAAATCATTGAAATCAACCTCAACTCTCTTATTCACACAAATTATTGAAAAAGTATGAGTCCAAGCAAGTTTCTAAGTGAAAAAGGGTGCTTTTAGTATCAAAACCACATCAAAAATAACGGTGTTTTAAACCGTTATCAGAGAGCACAATATGATGTTAAAGCTAGAAATGTAATTGTCTCTTCACTAACTATGGATGAGTTTTTCAAGATTTCCCAATGCAAGACAAAGAAAGAAATGTGGGAAGTTCTTGAAGTGACAGATGAAGGTACTAATGAGGTAAAACGTGCTAGAAAGAATTCTCTTGTGCAGGAATACAAGTTGTTCAGGATGAAGGCTGGTGAAACCATCTATGAGGTGCAGAAAAGATTCACACACATAGTAAATCACTTGATCGTTCTTGGCAAGGTGTTTGACAACAAAGAAATCAACATAAAGATCCTGAAGAGTTTGAACAGAAGCTGGCAGCCAAAGGTAATTGCTATATAAAAATCTAGAGATTTGACTAACATGAATATGGAAACCCTTTTTGGCAAGCTTAGAGAGCATGAGTTAGAACTTGGAAGACTACGAGAGGAAGAAGAAATTGAGGAAAAGAAATCGATGGCCCTCAAATCCACAAGCAAGAGATCCTCCAAGAAGGCTGAATCTGAAGCTGAATCAGATGCAGAAGTATCAGAAAAGGAAATCATGAATATGATGGTGAGAAAATTTAATATATTCATGAAGAATAGAAATACTACAACTGATAATGTAGGTTTTTCAAGAGGAAGAAAAAATAGCTCAAGAAACAACACTGTGCAATGCTATGAATGTGGAAAAGATGGCCACATAAAGCCTGGCTGTCCAGACTTGAAGAATAGGTAGAAAGTAACCATCAAGTACCCTCAGGATAAGAAAAGCAAGCAAAGAAAAACATATATAGCCTGGGAAAACAGTGATGGTGATTCTTCAAGTGATGATGATTGTAGTGTTGAAGAGGAGTCAAATTTATGATGGTGATTCTTCAAGTGATTTTTCAAGTGACTCTAATGATGACATTGATAGTGATTTCGAGAGTGATCGAAGTCAAGTAAGACTTGCTATTGGATGCATTTCAAGAAATACATGCAGAGGGGATGCAACTCCAATACAAGGTGAATCGATTATCTTCAGAAAGGAAAGACTATGAATATTGAATTGATAATCTTGTAGAGGAAAATGATAAACTGAAAATGGATTTAGAAATTGCTTACAATCTGCAAAGACTATTAAAATTGAAATACAGATTGTGGAAAAAAGTTGTGATAACTATCCAACACATTTAAAGAAGATAAATTAGTTAACATACACTCTAGCTAAATTCACTCAAGGAAAAGAAAATCTAGATGTTGTGTTAAGATCTTCTGGTAGAGTAATTAATAGGCAAGGCATTGGCTATAAAGCAAAGAGTAATAAGATTAATTCTAAGAAGTTTATTGATCTTAGTAAACCTGTTACAAATGTATGTTTCTACTACAATACTATTGGTCATAATGTTAGAAATTGTTACTACAACAAGGTTGGAGTTCTTAAGGGGAAATATAAATGGATTCCTAAGGAACAACCTCCTGCAACTGACAAGAAAGGACCCAAGTTTATATGGGTACCAACATCAAAACCATTCAATTGTTTTTCAGGTAAATAAGCTGCTGTTGTAGCAGAAACAATGCTTAAGGATGAACTACAAACGGAACAAATCACAAGTTCTTGAGTAACTACATGTGGTAACTGGAACAATTATTCCATGCATTCATGCATCACAAATATCTATATGCATAATTGAGTATGTGCATGAATGTTGGATATCTATGTGTTTGATTTTGTTTTGTGAAAATATGGTTACACGACTTTTAATCGATTAGATTATGTATAAATACAAGTTTGAGGTAAGGAGGTAGGTGATTACATTTACTGCGAATTTAAGATTTTACTGTGCTAACCGAATGGTCATATTACTGACTTGAGCGTTGGAATACCTTTAACATGGTTAAGAGGTAGGTTATATTAAAACTTAGAAGAACTTTACAACTAAAATTGTGAAAACAACGTTAAGAGGTTTAGAGAAAAATATGACATAAAATTTTTTTATAGTGATCCTATACCCCGTTCCCGAAACAATAACAATACTATAATCATTATAAAAAGATACTTGTCTCTCCTAATTATTCATAAAAGCATAATAAAAATAATATAAATATATATCTCAAAGTGAAATGTTAACTTATTTTCTGAATAAAAATACATATTTACAATGTTTAACCCATTTTCCAAATATTGACTAACAATGTTAAATTATCAATTAAAAGTATTCTTCGCGATAAAAATCAAAAAGCAAAAAAATAAGAACCAAAAAGAAGAAGATCAAGAAAACTGAAAACACAGACCAATTTTATAAAGTCAATATAGAACACATTATATTGTAAAATTTTAGTTTTCATCCAACTTAATTTGAAAAACTAATGTAAAAAATAAAAAATATATCTATTAATTATATACAATAAGATCACTTACAATTATTTTAATAAAGTGAGTTGATTATAAAGCATTTGGAACTTCGGACCAACATATTTGGAAACCTAAACCACATAGACCAATTTTATAAGGTCAATATGACCTTATAAGCAAACATTATATTACAAAATTTTAGTTTGGGTCTAACTTAATTGAAAAACTAATTTAAAAAATAAAAATTATATTATTAGTTATACATATAAGATCTCTTACAATTATTTTAAATTGATTATAAATATTAGGAACTTCGGGCAAACTTTTTTTTAAAAGTGAGTAGCTTTCCAAACTTGAGAACAATATCCACTAAAACATAAATTTAATTCACTTCTAATGATATTCAAGCATTTTTGCTGTACACATAGGGTAAGGACTCAATTATTTCAGTGTATAAATATATTGTATTTTAAAGTCATTATTTTTTTCATTGTGGAAAGCTTTCACAGTTAATCTCATAAAGGATAATAATTATCCTTTGAGGTTTCGTTTGTATTTTCATTTATATAAGTATAGAATAATCTGTGTTAAATCATAGCAGCGGGTGATGAGTCTGACGCATTCTTTTAGTTTAATTCTCATTGCACACACAATATTTCCTCAGTAAAAAAAAAAGGAATGGTGACTCTTGCAACAAAACCAAAAGGCACATGGTAAAACACATTTATGATTGGTCTGCCTCAAAGAAATAGCCCTATTTGATAAACTATGATTGTGAGAAAGAAAGACATGTGTCAAATAACAAGGTTTTGCATAAACTATTATACTTTAAGCCTAATTATGCACGACCACACACAACTTAATTGTGATTGGTTTTATGCCATTGTCTAGGAAGTGTCGATATTCTCTTCCCGAAAGCTTTTTTGAGATACCAATCTTGAACAATTATGCTTATTTTTATCCTCGTACGTAGATTTTCACACTGGTAAGATATTGTTTGCTTTGGAAAAAATGTTTATGGATTTATTTTTAGTATCACTTTAAAATGTCTCTTACTAATAAAGATATCTTATATTTATATAAACACATATTCATCTTTTGTTTTATCTAATGTAAGACTTTGTTTGTACTTAACAGTAACACGTATATGTACTCGTATGCTCTAAGCAATGATTGTTAACTCGAACAGCATATTATTAGAAACTTTACCCTTTAAAATATGCATATAAATCAGAAAAAAACTCGTTGTTTAGGAAGCCAAATGTTGAAACTTTCTCAGTCAAGAATAAAATCTCAGAACAAAGTCAAAATAGAGATTTAGGGAGAGGATAATATATAAGAGTGAGTCGTGTATTTTCAATTAAGTGATAAATATATTCCTAAGATATATATTCTGATCACAAATTTGTCCTTAAAGTGAATAATCGAATGCAATTCCGTATTTTATATATATATATATATATATATTAAAAATCATGAGTGAGGTTCTTTTATTTATCCTATTAATTAGAAAAAAAAAATGTTGAGAAGTTTACGACCGCACATAAATGAGAATTTTATCCACAAATGATTATCCTGGGCTTTTCCTTTTGTATTATTTAAATTTGAAAATAATATTACTTAATCAAGTGTAGCAGCAGCAAAGCTGTGAACTTTTTCCAGAAAAAGGTTCTACTTTTTCTCAAGAGAATCCATGCTCTTACCCTTAGAAAAATTAAGTTAAATTAACATATGTAGGCCTGATCACAAATTTTTATATGGTAAATAGATTTAGTTATGTACATAAAGTAATTCGACGCCATTTTAATTATATTCGACGTAATAGAATTTGTAAACTATTAATTAATACATTTTGGTCAAATAATAATAAACACTTAGATCATTATTAATTAATATAAAATAAGTAATTAAAAGTTAAAATTGATGTAAGGATACCATAGATAAAAATTTATTAAAAATAGTATAATTAGGTGAGAATATCAAAGTATACATGATTGATTACGTATTTAGTGTATTTTTGCACACGTATAAAAGGAGAACATGTCTTGGACCATGAAAGAAGGAACCTCGGTCATAAAAGAAGATTAAAACATCATTGTTTTGCGGAGGTTAATCTATAAGAATGTTTGGTGTCTACTGTGTGCTGAGTAAATTTTTTAAAAAGATTAAATGGTATCTATCAAAACAGAAAGAACAACAAAAGTTAATCGCCCAAAGAAACAACCATAACGTCTAAAATAATGAGAGAAATAGCTAGGATAAAATCTTACGAACAAAACAAGGTTGGAATGATGTGGTGATAAGTACACCAAGGAATTTGTAGGTGGCAAGTTGATTTATAATCGATAACATCGTCAAAAATATTATGTGATCTATATGTAGTTCAATGTAAGAAAACTTCATTCATTTTGTGAACGTTTAGGAGTTGTCCGCTCTTCGTTTTGTGGAGTTCCATTCACATTCTGACCCACAGAAAAATCCTTTTGTTCAAGTTATTGCAATCTAATGGTTTACAAATTCCAAAATCTGACAATTTCAAGTAACAAATTGTCTGGCTTGATATTCCTGTAGCACAAAATATTGAAGATACAGACTTATATTATAGGAAAATGTATCTTTAACAATTTTTTTTGACAATTTTTTTACAATCACTTATGTGATAGTTTGTGATTGATCCATTTTAAATATACGAACCAATAAAATAATGACAAATAATATGTTGTCAAAAAATTATTAAAATATCATGGTGTTATACTATATAAATGATTAAGTTTGCTTTAATTTTAAACATAAAAACATACAAATACATGGTTTCATACATCAATAGTTTTCACAATTAGATCCTTTTTAAATTAGTATCAAATATGTAAGCCTCACATTTGTAACAGTATATTATGAAAATAAACTCAGTTATACCAGAATCAATTAAAAGATAACCCTGCATAAAAAAGTTAAATGTGGAATAACAGTAAATCGGACTTCTCTCGAAGTAAATGAACAAGTATATTCATACTTGTGTATATAATTGTGTTTATGTATAGATTCAATAGCCAGAACAGTTTCTCCAACATAAATATGATTATATGTATAGATTCAATGAGAAACCTTACCTGCATAGATATATGATTCCAGTGTGAGTTATGTTGCTAGTATTAGAAAGGAGAAACTGATGAGGACAGAGAAAGTCATAGTTGAAAGATGAAATCAATCAGCTCTGAGATAACTGCCATCTAGCTAGTATTTGTAGACACACATACCAGAATCATATTTCTTTACCAAATTTCTGTAATTTACAACAGTTTTAAAAAAAAGTGTAAAGAAATATAACAATTTTCACAGCATTCCAGTTATTTCTTTACCAAATTTCTGTAATTTCTTCTATTGTAAAATTTGTCTTTAAATAAAGTGTAAAATTTCTTCTACTCCTTAAGGCACTGAGCTTTCGAGATGCCAACATCTGCTCTTGTCGCAACAGCATGTCGATTTAGTGATGCAAAAGAAACCTTCTCATTTAACAAATAAATAAGTACAAAACTGTATGGAAGGCACATGCTTACAAAAATTCTAGAGTTGGGAAAATATGACAACAAAAGATAGAACTAATTTATCTTTTTTTACTCTGTTTTACAAAATACAACTTAATAATATTGTTAACAGTATTTTAGCTGAGATTGTTCAGCCATGCACTAAAGTAATTAACAATAAAGGCTCGTATAGATCGACATTTAACGTGAGTAGAGTAACTACTAAAATACCATTCATGATAGCTAATAAGCAAAGTGTTGGGAAAGAACGGTATTTGCTCCCTCCTCTGCTAACCCAAAATGGACACTATGCGGAAGCGTAAAAATAGATGTGTATGCGTAAGGAAAAAACTAACACCAGAAATTTTAACGTGGAAAATTCTCTCGGAAAAAACCACGGTACCTAGTCCAGAAAAATATCTCCACTATGAAAGTAGGATTACAGTGTTTCTCTCACTCTCTGAGGATCTCTCAATAAATCTCACCCTCTCGGATGGTATACAAAAAACTCTCTTTTGCACACTCACAGTTTCTACTACACAGTGTCTTTCACCTCTCGGTGATGTTTCTCTCACAACCGTGTATCTACCGGTGGCTCTCTCTTCTTTTCTCTCTTAATTTCTTTCTTCACCGTTTTGAGTCTTGGTGGGTTGTGTCTATGCTCCATGGATGACCTCCATTTTATAGTAGAGTAAAGAAGGAAAAAGACAAGGAACATGGTTGGTGAGGTGCACTCATGTTCCATGAAACAAGGGGAAGTGGAGGAGAAAACATTGATGTTCCATGAAACAAGGGGAAGTGGAGGAGAAAACATTGATGTTCCATAAAACAAGGGGAAGTGGAGGAGAAAACATTGATGTTCCATAAAGTATGGTGGATGGGTCCCATTCTTGTTTCATTCCAACAAAACTCCCCCATAAAACAAAAATGGGTCTTCCATCCCTTATTGACTTAATTTGAAGGTACCAAGATACCAACACCTTGGCAACAGTCTTCAACCTTCTTGGTTAGTATTGACTTAGTCATCATGTCAGACCAATTCAAGTCTGTATGGATTTTCTCTATCTTCAATTTCTTCTCATCCAGCGCTTCTCGTATCCAGTGATACCGCACGTCGATATGCTTCAAGCATGAATGGAACATGGGGTTTTTGGTTAGATGGATGGTACTTTGACTATCACAGTTCACCACATAATCGTCTTGATTATGTCCTAATTCACTTAGGAAATTCTTCGTCCATAACATTTCTTTAGAGGCTTCAGTCACTGCTACATATTCTGCTTCAGCAGTAGACAATGTCACACATTTTTGTAGCTTTTACTGCCAAGAAACAGCTCCCCCTGCAAAAGTAATCAGATAACCTAATGTTGACTTCCTTGAATCGACATCTCCAGCCATGTCTGAATCTGAATATCCGATTAGCTTTAGACCTCCATTGCCAAAACACAAGCTTCTTTTGACAGATCCTCTAAGATACCTTAGTATCCATTTAACAGCTTTCCAATGCTCCTTTCCTGGATTTGACAGGAATCTGCTCATAATTCCTACAGCATAGCCAATATCTGGCCTTGTACAAACCATTGCATACATAAGGCTACCCACGACAAAAGAGTAGGGTACCTTGTTCATTTCTTCTTTTTCTTCTTCATTCTTTGGACATTGCGACTTGTTGAGTTTGAAATGTCCAGCAATTGGAACACGAGCAGATTTGGCATTGTGCATGTTGAACCTTTTGAGAATCTTCTCAATGTAATCTTCCTGAGATACCCATAGCATTCTTTTAGAACGATCTCTAGAGATTTTCATTCCAAGTATCTTCTTCACTGCACCTAGGTCTTTCATGGCAAAAGACTTACTCAATGCCTTCTTGAGAGCAGCTATTTTAATTTTGTCCTTCCCTACAATCAACATATCATCAACATACAAGAGAAGTATGATGGACTCACCATTTTCATAATGCTTCACAAACACGCAATGGTCTGCAGAGGTCTTCTTGAAATTATGTTGAATCATGAAGGAATCAAATTTCTTGTACCATTGTCTTGGAGCTTGCTTCAGACCATAGAGGCTTTTCTTCAGACGACACACTAAGTATTCTTTGCTTGGTTCTTCAAAACCCTCTGGTTGCTTCATGTAAATTTCTTCCTCTAGGTCTCCATGTAAGAATGTTGTTTTGACGTCCAGTTGTTCAATCTCCAGGTCTAATTTTGCTGTTAGACCGAGAATTGCTCTAATGGATGTCATCTTCACCACTGGTGAGAATATTTCATCAAAGTCTATTCCTTTCTTCTGGTTGCACCCCTTCACGACAATTCGTGCTTTGTACCTTAGGCTTGGGTTGTTCTCTTCATTCTTGAGCTTGAACACCCATTTGTTCTGCAATGCTCTTCTTTCTTTTGGTAATTCTACCAAATCATAAGTCTGATTTTCCTTTAAGGATTGCATCTCCTCTTCCATGGCTTTCAACCATTTGTCTTTGTCTTTCATCTCCATTGGTTCTACAAAGCTTTGAGGTTCACCTTCATCAGTACAATTAACATATTCATCTGAAAAATACCTTCTTGACGGTTGCTTCTGCCTTGTTGATCGTCTCAATTGGGGTTCTTGCGAAGCATCCTTAATTGGTTGACCTTCTTCCGTCAGATTAGGTTGATTTGCTTCTTCAGCCATTTCATCAAGTTGTAACTCTGGTTCGGCTTGATGAGTCTCTCCCCCTGAGTTGTTTATCACAATAGGGCTTTGATCACTTATCAGCTTAAGTGTTGGTTTCTCCACTTTCTTGATGTCTTGGATTGTCTGATCTTCAAAGAACACCACATCTCTGCTTTGAACAATCTTTCTGTTTGCAGGATCCCATATTCTGAAACCAAATTCATCTCTCGGAGAACCAATGTATACACATTCTTTCGCCTTAGCATCGAGCTTTGCTCTTTCATCTTTAGGAATGTGAACTGATGCCTTACATCTGAAGACTCTCAAGTTGCGATATGAGGCCTTTTTACCAGACCATATTTCTTCTGGAATCTTTCCATTTAATGGTCTTGAAGGTAAATCAGCTGTTGTCACCACTGCTTCCCCCCAGAATGACTTGGGAAGTTTTACGTGAGACAACATGCTCCTGACCTTCTCGGCAATCGTTCTGTTGAATCTTTCAGCTACACCATTCATCTGAGGTGTCTTGGGAGGTACTTTCTCATGTTTGATCCCATGAGTCTTGCAATAGTGCTCGAACGAACCTCTATACTCTCCACCATTATCACTTCTCAGACATTTCAACTTTCTACCAGTTTCACGTTCAAATGAGGCGTGAAACTCCTTGAAGATTCGTAGAACTTCATCTTTTCTCTTCAATGGATAGACCCACAGCTTTCTGGAGTGGTCATCAATGAAGGTAACAAAATATTGAGCTCCACCAAGGGACTTTTCAGATGTTGAACAAACATCTGAGTGTACAAGATCCAAAATATGTTCTCTTCTTCTTCCACTTTCAGATCTACGGAAGGACACTCTACGTTGCTTACCTACTAAGCAATCTTCACACAGTTCAAGTGGTTGCCCTTTTATACTTTGGAGATGATCTTTTGCGAGGATCTCTAATCCCTTTTCGCTCATGTGGCCTAGTCTTTTATGCCACAACTCCTTATTTTCTTCTTGAACAACATTCGTCTCTCCTTTGTATATCTTTCCTTGCATGCAGTACAAGGAGCCTTCCTTCTTGCCTCAAGCAACAATCATGCTTCCTCGCTGAATCGGTTATTCATTCCAGCATCATCTAATTTGCCAACTGAGATAAGGTTTAAACACATCTCTGGTACATGTCTTACCTCCTTCAGCACAAGTTTGTTTCCATTTTCTATCGTCAAAGTCACTTCTCCTATGCCCAAAATTTTGCTTGTGACATGATTTCCCATCTTCACTTTTCCAAAGTCTCCTTTTTGATAGGATGAGAAGAATCCCTCATGAGGAGTAACATGGAAAGATGCTCCAGTATCAACTATCCAAGTGCAATCATCAAAAGCAATATTTAGATAGTTTACCTCACTAATAAGGAACACATTCGCATCATCTGATACCACCGCCGTTGTGGTCTTTTCTTCCATCTTGTTTTTGGGATCTACCACATCAGGGTGTACAGTTCCATTCTTCTGATCTCTCTTCAGGAATCTACATTCTGGCTTCTTGTGACCATCTTTTGCACAATAAAAGCATGTCAAACCTTTGGAACGAGACTTGAATCTTCCTCGTGACTTTTCACGTTTTCCTTTGCTTCTGTGTTCACTCCTTCCTCTATTCTCAACAACATTGGCTTCTGAGTAACTACTCGATCCCCTTTCTTTCCTTTTGGATTCTTCATTCAGTAAATTGTCTGTGATGTTATCCAGACTGAGCTTTCCATCTGGTGTTGAGTTACTGAGAGTGACCACCAACGTGTCCCAACTCTCCAGAAGAGAACTAAGGAGTAGAAGAGCTTGTAACTCGTCATCTATCTTCATATCTGCCTTCATTAATTGGTTCACAATACCTTTGAAGGTGTTGAGATGCTCGATCATATTCTGGTCGTCAAAATACTTCAACTTTACGAGTCGCCTAACAAGGTGAGCTTTATTTCTCGGAGTCTTCTTTTGAATCATAGATTCAAGCTTTTTCCATAACTCATACACATCGATATAAGTCGATACATGCTCAAACAAGCTTTTGTCGATGTATTTCCGAATCATAGCCATTGTTTTACGATTCAGAATCTCCCAATCTTTTTCGGTCTTCCCTTCTGGAATTTCCGGATTTGTGATCGGCTCATACAAATCCTTGCAGTATAGATGATCTTCCATCATCGGCTTCCAGTAGGAGTAATTATCCACAGTTAGCTTGAACATGTCTCCTTCCATCTTGAGTTTCACAGGATTTTGACTTTTTCGAACCGGTAGCTCTGATACCACTGTTGGGAAATAGCGGTATTTGTTCCCTCCTCTACTAACCCAAAATGGGCACTATGCGGAAGAGTAAAAATAGAAGTGTATGCGTAAGGAAAAAAATAACACCGGAAATTTTAATGTGGAAAATCCTCTCGGAAAAAACCACGGGACCTAGTCTAGAAAAATATCTCCACCATGAAAGTAGGATTACAGTGTTTCTCTCACTCTCTGAGGATCTCTCAATAAATCTCACCCTCTCGGATGGTATACAAAAAACTCTCTTTTGTACACTCACAGTTTCTACTACACAGTGTCTTTCACCTCTCGGTGATGTTTCTCTCACAACCGTGTATCTACCAGTGGCTCTCTCTTCTTTTCTCTCTTAATTTCTTTCTTCACCGTTTTGAGTCTTGGTGGGTTGTGTCTATGCTCCATGGATGACCTCCATTTTATAGTAGAGTAAAGAAGGAAAAAGACAAGGAACATGGTTGGTGAGGTGCACTCATGTTCCATGAAACAAGGGGAAGTGGAGGAGAAAACATTGATGTTCCATGAAACAAGGGGAAGTGGAGGAGAAAACATTGATGTTCCATGAAACAAGGGGAAGTAGAGGAGAAAACATTGATGTTCCATAAAGTATGATGGATGGGTCCCATTCTTGTTTTATTCCAACACAAAGAACCAAGTAACCCAGATCTGTTTTCCAATCTAAACTTCAGTTTCTTAAGTAAACTATAATAGTTGATAATTGAAACAATATTGCAGGTGCTTCTTAGATCATGTTTTACCAATTAACTCAACAATGAATAACAGAGTTAGAGTCAGGAATAAGTTCAGAGAAGATGTTAAATTAAATTTATTGCCAACCACTTGCAATACCTAGTTAGTTGTTCTGAAACAATCTCATATTTCAGAAGATCTTGGTTAACCAACCTCGTTGAAGGGAGAAATAGAAAATATCATGGAGTTCGGTAGACATTACCGTAGAACAACGTCTTTCGTTCACGGCGTGTGGGAGATAGCGGTGCAACGGTGCTGCAAATGTTGAAAGGTGATGGCGTTGACAGCGTGGAGGAGATGAAGTCAACGACATTGAGGTGATGGCACACGTCGACGGCGTCAGGGTGTTTCAAAAATGAAGTGTGAACTTCGAATGAAATGAAGGGATAATGAAGTTAGGGTTTTACACCTATTATGAGAGGTATGTAACCAACAATCATAGTAGAGTCTTACTATGATAGGTCTTTTAAAACCTGTAATATATGCTTTCATCATAATATCAAGTTTTCCACCGCGTCCTATTTACTATGATAGGTGGCCTTTACTTGTCATAATATATGTAACTTTTATTTATAAAGATGCCACTGTTACACCTATTATGACAGGTTTCCTAAAATACGTCATAATATCTCTTAGTTTTATTATGAAATTGTCACCGGTCAATGTATTATGACAGGTGGATTTCACCTATCATAATAAACCGACATGGAAATCTCTTTTTCCACTAATGTAGGTTTCCATTTTCTCTGTTTGTGTTTTGCCTATTTTGTACTTTGTTTGCGTTTTTGTTGTGGGTTGCTTTGTTTTTTATTTTGTTTTCAATGGTTGCTTGAATTCTGTTGGTTGGTGACTAGAGAGATTGCTAATGTCCCCTTGAGATTGATGTGTTGTTATTGAGTCCGTTGTGGTTGCCTTGCCTTACATTTAATCTGCTTTATGCTTTCAATTAGGACACACTTAGTGGTCTAATTGGTGTTTAATCTCCGCTTAGTTGATTAACCTGTGTAGTGTAGAATTGATTAGATACATGCATTGTGTTTGCTTAATTCGCAATTTTGAAGACCAGATTAACCTTTACTTAATTGGTTAATTTGTGTTGGATTAGAGGTGAGAGTAGCGCATTTTTGTTTTTAATTTGTGTCTTTATTTGTAAATTTGCTCACATAACCCCCCACTACGTGTTCGATCCTTTTACTAAATCACATTTGGTATTTGAGAGACGACCTAGGAGTCACTCTCTAGTATACTGTATTTCTAATCAAACATCAATTTGAGTCGAGCGTGACATCGACATCAAATTTGGCGTCGTTGTCGGGGACCAATGGTTTTGTCTTAGGTTATGTCTTGTGTGTTGTGTTTTGTTTTATGTGTTGGTTGATTGTGTTCTGTTGGTTGCAAGTTACAAGCCAGAATTAGGAGAATTGGTTCTATTTTGCATGTTGTTTGCGCAAAACGACTAAAAACATTGAAAACCACCTTTAAAACCACCATGAATAGTGTCATGAATAGTAGCCGATTTTCCTAATTAATTGGAAATTTTTGACTAAACCACATTTGGTCCTTGAGAGACGACCTAGGAGGCACTCCCTAGTATACTGCATTTATAATCAAACATCAATTTGAGTCGAGCGCAACATCGACATCACTGGGTTATTAACATTGTTGTGCAGTTTGGAATTGGATTACTGAAATATATATTTATGTTAAGTTGATGTGATTGTCCTAATTTGAGTTTTAGAACTCTTGCATTCTATTGGTTGTAATGAACTAATTAGATGTGTGCAATGGTTTAGATACTTATTATTTATAATCTGCACATTTGATGATGTGGTATTTGTGATTTGGGTATCAATGGGTACACTCACTTAAAGTGAGTAGGTATTGGATAGGAAATAGTCCAAGATATTAGAAGCCAAATGTGAGTAGTGTGATACGCTGAGTGCTACTTTGAGTGATTCAAGACTAGGAAGTGATCTAGTATGATTGACAGTGATACCCTTAAAGTAGGGTCTCTCTTTTGCTTGTAAGATGTCATGGAAAGAGGTTCTCTACGTTGTGCGCGGCAGGGGAAGAACATGGGTTACGAGAAGTGTGGTAGTGGTTTTCCATGATCATTGTTTAGCTTAGTGAGAGAGTCACGATGTTGAATTAACCATGGGGTGTGGTGATAGTTATTTTTTAACATGTCTTATGGCAATACTTCGTTAATTTGAGGTTATACCTTTCCTCTTTTGAGACAGTAGAAAGGTAGTCACTTTTCCTCTTGTGATGGGGTTGGAAGGTGAATCACTTCGTCTTTAAAAGGTGGTGGAAGAGATGAGTCTCTCCGTCCATGATGGGCGGTAAAAGGGACTGAGGATTCAAGTGTTGTCCTTTCCTCTTGCGAGGGGGGTAGAAAAGGATGGATGTCTCGCTTATAGGGTTCCGACTCATGTTGAGCTTAAAGCTGAAGTAAGCAACTTGAGGAGCAGGGTAGATAGGTTCAAAGCTACAATGAAGAACTACTTGAATTGTCTTGTTTTGGTAAATAGGAATGGTGCGATGAAGTTTGGAAGAAGACATATGTTTATAGAGATGGTTAGTAATGCCACGAGTTGCCTTAGTGGATAGGTTGTATAGAGCTCATGGGTTGAACATGGTTCTTTATAAGGGAATGTATGGGTGACAATCGTATTGCTTGTTATAGTCTTACTAGGTGTTGATGTTATTTATTGTTATAGGATTATGGTAAGGGCTTACTATCTAAGATGTATGTGTTGTATTGGTGTTTTGATGTTTATACAGTTAGCTCACCCATACTTATTTGTCTTTATGTGTGGCGATGATCGTATAACGTGTTATATGGGGGCACATAGGTATGCAACTGCTTCTAAAGTTATTGCTAAACGGTCGACAAGTGTACCGAATCATATCAAGCAATATAAAATGGTAAGATCAAGTATCATGTCCCAAGAGACTCATGGCACTAAACAATCATGTAATACCTTAACTAATTAAGACTTAGAACAATTTCAATGATTGGAATTTAAAATACAATGAAAGTAAAATAAAACTTGAATGTAAAATTGATCAATTGAGGCTAAAACAAGAACGAATGAACGGTATTAATGATATGAGATGAAGATGTTGTTGGGGTTTATATTTCACCTACTTTACTTTCATGCATATAAGAATTCGTCTTCTTCATTAAATTGTTAATGTTACTTTCTAAATTACTTAGAACCCGATGTCTCGACGTAAAAAGCCTATCTTTAATTATTAGACCGCAATTCTTTAAATCCCTAATAATCAATTCTACATTAAGAAAAGAAGCTTAAGACAACCAAACATCATATCCCTATGTTTAGGCAATTTTCCCTTTAGGTGAAGTTCTTCAGATCATGGTCTCTAGATATTTTCCAATAAAAAAGAAATCCGTACATCATGCTATGAGTGATCAAAACATAACAAGAAGGAGAAAATCACTAAGATCTAATGAAAGAAGCATAAAATGTTTAAATCATATTCAAATACATAAAAGTTTAGAGGTTACATCTTCCCTAACAACAAATGAACTTAGTTCTCCATTGTCATGGAGAACCTTGGTGTACAATGGAAGAATGAGATAAAACCCTAGAAAGAGAAGAGGAAATCTCTTGCATGCCCAATCTACCTCCAAAGAGTCGATAATTGTGTTTCTATGCTTCAACCACCAAAAGATACAAACCCTAATGCGTAGAAGCCTTTAAATAGATCAAAAATTTCAAATAGGCCAGAGTCGTTGGTGCTCAGCGCCCTAACTAGGGGCAAGCAAGCGAATCTGCAAGAAGACTGGCTTTGAGGGCCCTGGTTGAGGGCAACCAGGCATCCTATGTGACATGCTGACTGGCACTCAGCGCCCCTCAGAGGGCAAACAGGCGTCGATGCGAGCTACCTGGCGCTGAGGGCCCCTCAGGAGGGCAATCAAGCATTGAAGCGAGATACCTAGCGCTAAGGGCCCCTCAGGAGGACAACCAGGCATGGTTTCGTGACAACCAGCGCCACGGCCCCAAAAAAGGGCAACCAGACATCTTGCGCCTTCTTTAGCCTTCTTCTCTGGTGTTTTTGCTGTCCCTCTTGAGTTCCAACTCCTTGATACTTTTGCTCCTCTTCCAAACATACCAATAACCTACAAAGTTAAGGGAATTTAGTGATAAAATCATTAAGTATAACCTCAATTCACTTATTCACAAAATTAAACTAAAAACAAGAGTATAAGAAAGCTTCTAAGTAAAAAAAGGAGTTAATTTAGTTTCAAAATTGTATCACAGATAACGGTAAAATCAATTGTTATCAATTATGTAATTGACAAGAGATGGCATCTTCTATGGGAGTTTTATAATGATTTACTCATGTTTATGTAAAAGTTTAATATGTTGTAATGACGCTTTAAATTTTGTTTAGATTTGGATATTGGTTGTGGTAAACTTGTAATAAGTTTATAGATTTACGACAATTTTAATCATGTTTTGGAAAAGTTTTAATTTTTTATGTGCATAAGTGACTCCCAGAATTGGGACGTTACAATGACTGCATAAATATGCACTCATCACACCCCCTACACATATCCTTTTGCATTCTTGGAAAAAATTGAGTAATTTCAAAAATTTTATTTCGGATCACTATTCATATCAACATTAAAACCAAAGGAAGAGAACTTCACTGAAAACTAATCAACTTTCTAAATCATGTTTCCATGAATCATGGGAATGGGAAAATTCTATTTTAAGCACAAGAAATAATCTTTTGAATTTTCCAGGTAATCTAATATGAAAGAGATCATGCAAGTTAAAATGTATATTTTCTCAACAATGCTCTCTTAAGTGTTTAGGCTTGTGTTTGCACTCAAAATACTCAAGTATGTAAACACTGCCATAACTTTTGGAAAACGTGCATTCAAATATCATGAGGACTTTTCAAAGGTTGAAATGCGGTCAAGGCAAAGGTATGAAAATTTAAGATATAAAGGCTTAAAAATTTTGAACAAAAAGAATTAAGGAGCAAAGATTTTGAAAAAAAAAATACATTATTTTCTTTGTGCTTTTGTTGAGAAAGCAATTATCCTTTTATTTATACATTTTGTTTTCCACTTTTACTTTTTTTTTATCTTTTGTTTTCCTTTCACCCTTTTTTTCCATGAAATTCTTTTCTTCCATTTTTCATTTTTATTATTTTGTGGGTGAAGTATTGTTGGGACAAATCGGCAAGTGTACTAAGTCGTACAAGTAATATAAAATGGTAAGACCAAGTATCGTATCCCAGAAGACTCTCGACGCTAGACAGTCGTGTGATAACAAGATTAATTAAGACTTAAATAAAAAGAGATAATTGGTTTTGAATGCAAAAACAGAAAATTAAATATGAATGCAATTGGATCAATAGTAGAGGAGCACAAAGATGAACGGATGTTGATTAATATGAGATGAATATGTCTTTGGGGTTAGATTTCACCAAGTTCCCTCTCATGTATGTAAGAATTCTTCTTTATGCATTAATGCCAACGTCACTCACTAAATTACCTAAACCCGATCCCTTGGCGAATAAGCTTGTCCTAAATTACCAGTTCATACAATTCGTAGCATTCCTAGTAATAAGATTTGAAGATCAAGAGCTTAAAGACGACCAAGACTCATACCCTCATCCCTGAGCAATATTACAATTGTTACACAAACCTATACACAACATTTACAATTGTTATAGTAGCTAAATGCTTTAACATAATTTGTTGGTTCATCTAGGTGAGCAACTACTTTTCACTAGTGCAAAAAAGGGTTTTGACGTCTATGTTTCTTGGCCTTTAACGTCTAAAAAAATACTGACGTCATATCGGGAGACATTAATTGACATCATACATAGTGAATATCCGACGTTGGACATAGAGCAAAATGACGTCAGATATTCTCTATGTCCGATGTCAATTAACGTCGAATTTTGTCATTGTCCAGCATTAATGAACTTTGTTTTTTTAACTAATTGTGATCCATTTTTACAAAACCTAAAAAGCACATGAAGAACAAATGTAATCCAATTTTTTGTATTTTATACAGCATGAACTATAAACTATAAGCAAAAGCACAAAAGCTATGACAATAGTAGTATTAACTTGTGATTTTTTGTTTTGATAGCTACGGTTATTGGTTTTGATTTGATTTCTTTTTTACCACTCCTTAGAACTCTTAGTTCAGGAAAAAATGCAAGGCGCTCTTAATTTGGGTCTCTATGAAGTATAAAAATTATTTGGAAAGTGAACAACGATAGATCTTTAAACGACCATAACATTTGCTTCGGTTGTTCGGTTTACTACTATTATATATGGAATTGGGGTAGAAGAAATTTTCCAATCACGTGGTCGACTGTTCCTTCTAGATTTTAGAAAAAAAAAATGTTGTTTTCTATTTTTCGTCATTTTTTTTTCTCAAACTCTGCAAAAATATTTCACATACTTAGATTTTGAATTTTGATCTAAAATTTTTTTTGTGGGGATTCTCATGATATTTTGGTGCTTTGAAAATTTTTTTAAGTCATTTGGAGTTGTTTTCAATATACTCTCAGTTCTATCCTAAAGCTTGGATTTATAACATGTTCTTAAAATTTTCAAGTCATTTGGAGTTGTTTTCAATATACAAACAAGTTCAACAAACAAGTTCTTAAAAACGAAAACTAACCTTAAAAAATGTGAGTTCGTTGGAATAAAGTGTTACCGGCAGTGAGAGAGAAAGTAGAACGCGTCTATGAAGGAGAAGAACACAAAAACAATCTGTCAAAACAAAAAAAAATCATACCTAAAGTAGTTAATCAACTTGCATTTGTATAAAATGAAAGAAAGATTATATGTGATGGTTGCCAAGCTTCATTCGAGAAAAGTTTGAGCAGAGAAAAGGTTCTCGCGCTGAGATAAAGTGAATGAATTTTCAACCTCTCACCTAATTTTTTATTAAATTCACTAACATATAATGTTTGATTCTAGGACATTTGATGTCATACTGATCAAGGTCGTACCCGAATCAAATTTAATGTTCAATTAAAATGTAGTATAATAAGAGAATTGACCCATAGATCGTCTCTCAAGGACCAAATGTGGTTTAGGAATTAGATTGAACATGTGGTGGGGTGATTTATGTGGACAATTTTGTGACTACATTATTTCAATATTCAACAATCACTTAACAACTTATATTAAATGTGCTGACCATATATCACTATTGATCAGGATTGTTCTACTTTACACTAGGACCTTTGTAATGGTTATTGATCTTCAAAAGGATGTAAGAATCTCTTAAAATCTTAAGGTAAAGTTAGATAGAAAATGAAATTTAAATACTTGAATTTTCTATATATAAGGTATATATATTTTAATAATAAAATATGTAAACTCTATATATCTTAAATAAATCACTAAAGTTTACATATGAATATTGATTGTTTTCTTTCTTTTTTAAGTTGAATGTTGAGGATAAAAGTAGAAAAGAATGTAGCAAAGTTAAGGGGACAAAGATGTTGGTGAAAGGGGAGAATGAGAGTTGAAAGTAGTGGATATAATGAAATGTGTTAAAGTTGTTAGGGAGAGAGGTTATGATTGATTAAGGGGATGCACGTGGAAATTTGGGTGGTGTTATTTATTCTATTCTATTCTAGGGATACAGAAAGTCTACCCAGTATTCTAAGATGCCATTGAATCGGAATATTCTTCATTCATCCATATTCATAAAAGTTGACCAAATTTTGCTACTTGGACTGAGATCATAGGGCAAACCTTGTCGGAGAATATGCATAATTGATGCCTTTTCTCAGATTTCCATGTCATTTTCAACACTGTTACTGTTCATCACGTCTTTCTTTTTTCTTGCACTTAAAATATTGGATTTCGATTATTCTTCCTTCACATCAAGCAACTCTTAAAATTGTTAAGGATGTTTACAAAATTACAAATAAAGAATGTATACAATATATAAATAATGTAAATCTTATTTTATAAATTAATTTTATAAAATTAAAGTTAATGTTTTAAGACAAGTATATTTCACCTTCAAAGAAAAGAATAGTGCAATGATAATAATAGTAATAAGTTGCTAAAAAGTAAATAATGTATGAAGTCCTATAAATTGATTAGTTTTGTTTTGTCTTAGTTCACTTTGAAAGTTTTTATTTAGTTGTTAGCATTTACTGTAAAATTTTACTTAATAGATTATTTTATCGCTTGACTATTATACTTTTCAAATTTTGTCATGCAAATTTTTTTCCCGTTTTTAGCAATATTTTTCTTTAAAAAAAGAGTTAACAATATAAAATAGAATCGAAAAGATATATATTTTCAAAAAAATATAATTATAATGGTGCAGCAATGTGGTTTTACTTTCAAAATTGATTTTGACATGTCATCACTTTTAAAACATTTTAAAATCATTAAAAGTTGTGACAATGGAAAACAAAAAACAAACTTAAAATATTAATAAAAACATACTTTATTATCGTTAATATATATTCCAGGAGAGGATGAATATATTTGAAGAGATGAGTATTTTGAAGTTTGAGTTCGAGTGTTTGGAGTCTTTGTAAAGCATATTTGATTTTGTAATAACAATTAGCATCGACCATGGGGTGCACATGTATTATGTGGAGATAAGCATTACTAGGAGTAAGATGGTTGAAGCAAAGGAAGTAGGACCAAGACCCTCTTCGGCTGACATAACTACGATACAAGATGGTTGAGAGATACAGTAATAGTACATCTGTGAGATTTTGTTGCTTCTGATTCACCTCTTGAGCTTATTGATTATCTTGCCATATTTTGAATTGCTTGGATGATTTCCATGAGCATCTGTTTTCTCTGATTATCTGTGTGTTGGATGTTGTCTACGCCATTTCTTTTTCGAGGATTCATTGAGGATTGTGTAAATTTGTTTGGTGTCTTATACGTCCTTTTGTTTCATTGTCTAGAAGTTGTGTCACTCTCTTTATGTCTTTTGAATTGTTCCTTGTTTGTATCTTGATTTTGCCTAGGAGTGCAAAAGACTAAGTGTGGTCTATTTTGATGAATCACTATTTTATATTATTCACTTAGTTTTCGTACCGAATTGTGTTAGTGAATTGTGTTTAATTCTTCATTATTGTCTCATTTTCACTATTTGGGCTTAATTAGACTATTAATTCTTATTTTAATTAATT
This sequence comes from Vigna reflexopilosa, assembly GCA_027742785.1. Classification (NCBI taxonomy): domain Eukaryota; kingdom Viridiplantae; phylum Streptophyta; class Magnoliopsida; order Fabales; family Fabaceae; genus Vigna; species Vigna reflexopilosa. The sequence continues at coordinate 7,360,101 of CM050929.1, read as the reverse complement.
TGAATTATTTGAACCTAATTATTCCAATTATTATTTGTAGGACAACTTTGGAATCATATTTTGGGACAAAAAGAGTGCGGCCACGTCAACAATTGTATTTAATTTCGTTTTGTTATTTTAATTATGTTAGTTTTGGATAAATTTGACTTTTGGGCCTATTTTTGATCAACATTTAGGAGAAGCCCATAGGAAGGGCATTTTCTTCTTTTGGGTTTTATAAACCCCCAAATCAGATTTATGGGTCACTCTCTTCTCCCCTCATTTTACGTTTTTCCTTTATGTATTGAAGCTTGGGACGTTTTCCACCCCCCCTTTTGGGGGTTTTAGGTTTGGTTCTTTTTTCCCTCGTTTTATATTGAATCTCGTTTTTATTGCAAATTAATTTCGTTTTGTGTTGTGCTCTTCATTCTGCGTTTTTAATTTCATTCTTGCATTAGCATATCGATTTTGTGCAGATTTACAGCTTCCATTTCCTTTCCAGTGTTTTGAATTCATGTTCTATTTCGTTTTCCATTTGATTTTCGATTTCCAGCCTTGATTTCATTGTGCACTTCATATAGTCGCTACAATGATATTTTTGTTTCCACTTTGATATTCTAAATACGTTTGTTTTTATGGTAGCTTAAGTGTGTTTGGTTGGTCATTAACAAAATTGCATCATTTCCATGAGATTTCTGCATTGTGATTGTCATTATGCTGCTTTGACTTGACATAATGTTGAATCTAATTTGCGCTTGTGATTGGGTATACACTTAGTTGTCCAATTGGTGTTTAATCTTCGCTTACTTGATTGGACTGTATGGTGCAGAATTGATTGAATGTGTGCATCGCATTTGCTTAATTCGCTTTTATGAAAGCATGGTTAGTCTTTGCTTATTTGATTAACTTGTGTTGGATTAAGGGTTAGAAAAGTGGGTAATTGTTGGTTAATCTGTAATTGGAAGCATGTAATTGAGCTAGTGACCAATCGTTTTAAATTTGTGTTTGCATTCATGTTTAAATTGGTTCATTTTCATTCACAAAACGCTTCACAAAACCACCCCTACCACGTGTTCGATCTAATTCCTTAACCACATTTGGTCCTTGAGAGACTACCTAAGAGTCACTTCCTAGCATTATACTACACTTAATTGCATATTAATTTGATTCGGGTACGACCTCGATCATCTATGCTTTCCCTTTTCTGTGTTTTGAAGCTCATTAATTAGCCTTAAGTGAAAAACCATTATTACCTGAACCTTAGGGAATTTTGGAGCTTTGGAATTGTTTTGGGAATAGGTGTGGTCTTCCTAGGGATTCTTTTGAGTTGGCTAGTTGGTTCCTCCTCTTGTTTTTTTTTTTTTTGTAAATATGTTGTGTATCTTATGTCTTACAGTTGTGTTCTAAAAAACAAAGAGACAAGACAAGAAAAGAAAAAAAAAATAGTAAAAATCAGAAAAATAATAAAAATTTTGAATAATGGAGTCAATAAGATGATTTAATTAGAGGTTTTAGGTGTAAATTGATTGTGATTTCACTTGTTCCCCATTGCTCCTCTATTCTTTTTGGTTTGTAGCTTCTCATCCATATGTTATCCTCCCTTGTCCTTGGCCCCATTACAACCATGAAAAGCCTTTTGATTTGAACATGCATATGCTTTGAGTGTTGATATTAGAGACTTGCCAAGTCTGTTTGTTGCTTGCTTTCTTCAATGCCTTGAGTCTAAATTGTTTACACTAGACACTTGAGAGAAATAATGATAGTGCATCTGTGAGGTTCTGTTGCTTTTGATTCACCTCTTGAGTTGATTGATTATTTTTCCATGTTTGGAATTGCTTGGATGATTTCCATGAGTATCTATTTTCTTTGATTAACTGTGTGTTGGATGTTATCTACTCCTTTTATCTTTCCAGGATTCATTGAGGACCGTGTAAATATGTTTGTTTTCTTGTGTGTCTTTTTGTTTCGGTGTGCGAATGCTAGGTTTTTCTTGATGTCTTTTTAATTGTTCCTTGTTCTGCGTCTTGATTTTGCCCAGGAGTGCAAAAGACTAAGTGTGGTCTATTTTGATGAATCAATATTTTGTACTATTCACTTAGTTTTTCACACTGAATTGTATTAGTGAATTGTGTTTAATTCTCAATTATTGTCTCATTTTCACTATTTGGGCTTAATTTGACTAATAATTCTTATTTTAAAAAAATTAAATTATTTGGGCTTAATTATTCTAATTATTATTTGCAGGACAATTTTGGAATTATTATTGAGACGTAAAGAGAGCCGCCACATCATTTATTGTTTTCCATATCAACATTTCTTTTTAATTTCATTTTTAGTTTAGCTTTGGGCCCATTTTTGGGCATATTTTGTAGAAGCCCATAGGAAGGGAATAATGGTAAAAAGGGGTTTTAAAACCCAAATCAGATTTCATTCTCCCCTCTCACTCTCTCAGTTACTTTTCTAAGCTTTGGACAACAAGGGAGAGCTCCCATAATTTGGGGTTTTAGGTTTTTCATTACATTGTGACGCACTTTCAATTCCAGTAATGCAATTTTGTTTTCTTCTCTTAGCAATTTCAATTCTGCACTTTAAATTCAATTCTCATTCTCGCATTGCAATTTCGTTTTAGAGATTTGATTTCATTTACCAATCTCAATTCGCTTTCTATTCCTGTTACGTTTTTTCTCATTACAATTTCGTTTTGCGCTTCTAGTTTTTGTACGTTTTTGGTTTAACATTTTGAATGTCTTTTTCTACATTGGTCCTTAACCACATTTGGTCCTTAAGAGACGACCTAGGGGTCATTCTCCTAGTATATTGCATTTTAATTGAACAGTAAATTTGATTCGGGTACGGCCTCGATCAAAGTCTCAATCTAATTTATAGAGATCTCACTCAAGGATACCTCCAAAAATTCATTGTCAGCTAATTAACGTGTGATAATGGATTATCCACAAATGGTAATCGATTATACATTTAATGAATGCACAATGGTCAAAAACTTGCTTAAAACTTGCTTAAAACTTCTCATAATTGCTCGTGATAATCGATTATGGCAAGTCATAATTGATTTTGATAATCGATTATCTTGAGTATAAATTGAGGTTTTCTGATTCAAAACAAATTTTAACGTAACCTAAGGCAAACAATACATAGAATCAAAGATAAACCACATCCTATACATAAATCTACTAAATTATAAAAGCTTTAACACAAAACAAGTCTTCATGCAGATCTTCTTACAACAATAGCACCTGAGACTTGACTTTGAGACATCATCAAAACTTCTTCTCTTCAGCTTTATGCTAACATAGAGTTTTTAAACATGTTTTGTTTTTTATTCTACCTTTGTGAAGTTGTGATTTCATTGGCTTTTGGGTTTATGTTGTTCTTTCCTAATGTACGTTCTCGAATTTCTTCAGAGTGATTTTCTTCTATTCTAGAGTTTTTCTGTCCTAGTGTCAAACTGAAGGTTGGTTTTCTAACTCAGTTGAGGTTTCCTTTTATCGTTTTCAAAGGGTTGGCTTCCTAGCTTAGTTTGAGGTGTTTCTAGTTGTTTTATCCAGTTGTTGAACTAAGGTTGGTTTCCGATCTTAAGTTGTGGTTTTTCTAGCCTAGTGTTTTCTATCATAGTGTACTAAAGATTGGTTTCTTATCTTAAGTTGGGGTTTTTCTACCCTAGTGTTTTCTATTAGACTGTAGTAAAGATTGGTTTCCTATCCTAAGGTTGGTTTAAGTGTTTTTCTAGTTAGAGTTAGTTTTCAATACACAGAGACTTCTTCGTTTATGTTATTTAGTTAAACTTCAAAACTAAGACTAAGGTTTCTACTAGACAAGCTTGTCTTGTAATACCTTGATAATTCTTCCTGGTTTTCTATTGGACGAGCTTGTCTTGTAATGAACTTGTCGCACCTTGACAGCATAATCGATTACCATAAGTAGAAAATTGATTATCATGCAAGAAATAACTGGCAACGGATTTTTAGAGGTGTCCTTGAGTGAGATCTTTATATATTGAATTAAGACTCTCATTCTAATACATGAAAACATATTTGAGTATTTTGTTTTATGAAAAAGTGTGTTCTAGGGTTTGTGTAACCCTTATGTTGTGGCTTGAAGAACTTAGTGTTGGCATAGAGCGAAAACTTTTACTCGGAGTGTGATTAAGTGTTGTTTTTATTATTGAGTGAAGCTTGTCATCCTTTGTGAAGACTCAAAACAAGTGTTCATCTTTCGTGAACCATTCGGATGAGGTGTTCATCCCTTGTGGCCTTTAGGTGAAGTGAGTTTCATCTCTTGTGGTAACAAGAGAGGTGTTTCTAAACCCTTAAACTTGTTTTTCGTTTTTATTGTAACAGTTTATTGGTTTTGTGCTAGTGAAAAGTTAATCTTTATTTGGGATTAGTAATTGAACGTAGGATCCTTGTGATATTAACTAGTATAAAATTCTCTGTTCAATTTTCTCTCTTCCTTACTCTCTATTATTGTTTAATTACTTGCTAAAGAAATTAAAATAAAGAGAGAATTATTAAAGGCACGAATTTACGATAAGAAACCAATTCACCCCCCCCCCCTCTTGGTTTGTTGCTCATGTTAACCATTTCGCTGCACCGCTCTAACAAGTTTAAAAACAACAAAAGTGATAAGAGAAAAGATATATCTGTTGCATGCATATCTACTCTACTTTGTGCATATTTTCTATTACACGCATCCACCTGCTACATCCTATACAAATCAGAAGTGGATGTTAGGAACAAAGAAGACATTCACGAAATGTTCTTTGCATCAAAAGTTGTGCCAGGAAAATCGTACCACCTTCTTTTGTCAAAGTACTGAAAAAACAAGTTTGCTCTGACAAGTTAACTTTTAACAATGGTTGTTTCATACGACAAAACTAAGAAGACTCAAGAATTAAGACAAAAGTTTTGTCTAACGAATATCTTTCTAAGAAGCCTTTAAATAGAAGATTATTGAAAAAGAGAATTAAGAGAATAGCAATATAAAAAAAAAATAGCTAAAGCAAATAAACGTTGAAAGAAAAGCTCAAAAAGCGCATACACTCAAAAGAGAGTTTCAGAGTGAGGAAATCTCAAGGAAAGAAACATTCTCAAGCTTCATCGATATATAAGCTTACTATTGTAAGAAGAGAGAAGGGACAAAACACTTAGTGAGTCTATTAGATTGATTTGTATTGAACATATATCCTCTTTGCGAGAGTTGTTGTCTAAGGACTTGTCATCAATATTTTAATTGTAAATTTTGAAGAGAATTAAAACACTTTACGTTTAATAGGTGTGTCTTGTGGAAACTAGGAGTGGGTGAAACTCTGACGTTTAACTTGGTGAAGTTAAATGGTAGCTAGACGATTGTGTCTAGTAAAAACCATGAGTGAGTGAAACTCAACTAGACAAGTGTATCTAGAGGATATCGGGAGTGTCTAGGGATACCAAGAGTGGTGAAGATTATTGTGCAACCAGGAGTGGGTGAAACTCAACTAGAAAAGTGTATCTAGAGGATACCAAGAGTGTCTAGGGATACCAGGAATGGTGAGAATACTCAGTTGTAATATTGTTGAAAATTATAGTGAAACCCTCTAAAGTGTTAGAGGAGACTAGACGTAGCTCGGTGGAGCGAACCAGTATAAAAACGATGTTGTGTTTATTGCTTTATTCTCTTTAAACGCTTCTCCTATAAACCCTACAGTAGCACTTTATTTTAATTTATATTAAAGCTTCTACTATTAAACGATTCTTTATTAAAAACCAAGCTTTATCAAAACGTTACAACAAACATTTTTCAAATACTGGAAATCACTAACTAAAAAGAATTCATTGCTTAAACTGATCTCTAAAGTCGAGCGTCTAACAACTTTCGTAAACCTTATTAATCCTCGACAAAAGTGCTATATTATCTCCTATGCAAAAGTTTTCCAATAATTGCATCTCAAATACCCTTGTCTACTGATTCCATGAAAATCCTCATTTTGATTTTCCAAAAAGGGTAATTCTCACCTGCAAATAATGGTGGCCTATTTGTGGATAGCCCTTCACCAAGGGTTTAAGATACATGGGCCATTAGGAACTTTTTAATCAATTATATTGATGCCCCTTCAAAGTTTGGAAATCTCCCTTTAGAACTCTTGAATCAATTATGATTGGGGGAGTAGGAGGTGCCTTGAGTAAAACTTCTTCTTTGAGTAGGATTTCTTCCTTCACCTTTTCTCTCCTCTCAATCTCTTCATTCTCTTTCTTTTGTTTCTCATCCCTCTCTCTTCTCTTATTTTCTTCTTTCTCTTTTTTTTCGCTCTCCTCCCTTTCTCTTCTCTCATTTTCTTCTTTTTCTTTCTTTTCTCTCTCCTCCCTTTCTCTTCTAGCTTCCTCCTCTTTAACTCTTTTTTCTAGTTGTATTTGTTCCTCTTTCTTCCTTTCAATCTCTCTTCATTCCTTATCCCTCAAGAGTTTTTCACGTATATCCTCAAACTCCTTCTCTTTAAGAAAGAAATTCTTTTCACCTCTAATAGATTTTTTATCTTTCTCCATGAGTTTTCTCTTTTCATGTTTAAGCTCTTGATTTCTCTTGAAAGAAGGTGGAACACATTTTCTTCTCACACAAGCTCTTAGATCATTCCAATCTCTAATTGGTGATTTGATACCATTTTTAACATCATTTTGCCTTTGATACCACCAATCATATGCATGCCTCTCAAATCTAGAAGAACTCAACCAAACTATGTGAAACTTACTACACTTAATAATGAATGGATGAAGTTTTTCAACCTTTTCCCCCCAAGCTAAGTATGACATTAGATCAACTTCTCTACGAAAATGTGGAATATCATTCTCAACTCTTAAACGCAACTCATTCTCATTATACTTATAATAGAAACAAACATGACCCCAAAAACGATCATGCAAACTAGAATGGTAGAAGTTTTCATTTTGATGACTATTTTGAAGCTCGCTTCTACTATGAAAGGTGGATGTTTCTCTATTGTACCTTCTTCTATTGGATTACTCAGCTTGTTGTTTTTCTCTCCTTTTTTCCATCATAAACTCAGTAAACATACTTTCTAACTGCCTACCTTTTGTGTAAGTTCATCCCTCCAATGTATGCCCTCTTGACTATCCCTAACACTCCCATGAACACTTAAATGAAAATGATCACTCATGTTGTCAAGTTAAAATATTTTCACAAAGGTTTTCAAAACACTTTACAACTATGAGTGACAAAAGTTATCACAATTAAACTTTTTTGTTTTTATGGATGAATTCAAAAGAGAAACAATAGAGTATGGATCTTTCAAGTAGCTCCCACGGAATAGAGGTGAGTCACAATGGACAATCTTTAAAACCAAGTCTTTCCTAGATAGAGTTTCCTTGAGTTAGTCTTACCTAAGCTTCTTAGAAGAAATCTTCCAAAACTTTTTTTTCAAATGTTTACACAAGAATGCTCCTAAAAAACAAAAAAGGTTTACTTAAATGCTTTATCATGGAGACTTAAAAAAGAAAGCAAAACAAAGTGTAAAAAGAAAAGCAGAAGGAATTGAATGCAATGTAAGATAGGTAAAGCTAACGGTCCTATGTGACGGTGCAAATGACACTTAAGAGCCACTTGACACACACTTCACTTCTAAAGGTTGAAAGTAGACTATTACAAAATTAGCAATGGAGATGGGATTGTACCAAAGACATTTTCCCAAGACACCAAGAAAATAGAAAATGAAATCAATTAAAAAAAAATTCAAGAACACAAAGGTTCCGTGATACAAAAATAATAGTCAATAAAACTGCAAAAATAGCCCCTAATTCCTAGCTTCTTTCAAGTGTTTTTCCTCTCTTGATTCACTCCAAAATCGTGTAGTTATCTTCCTCCAAAGTCCAAGGAGAAATGCTTCTTTTAGCCTTCTTGTTGGCCTTCAAAAATTGTACCTTCAAGGTTAGTCAATCTCCAAAAGGAACCATCAACCAAATCTTTTTTTCCAACACCAAAGAGGCCAAAAATAAAATCAAAAAATAAAGCCCAATTTGGAAAGCTAAACTCAAAGGGAGTAAAAGGAGACAATACTTCAAGGAAAGCCAAGAATGACAAACAAAAAATTAAGGCAAGTCAAATAAGAAGGCACTCAAATGGAATTCCTAAAGAGAGGTGTTAGAATAGATGATTAAAACCAAAATAAAACTAAGATCACAAGTCCAATAAGATTAGCCAAGGCAAAACACTTGATGGAAAAATGCAAACAACACTTAAAATTCAAGTCCAAAATTGAGTTTCTTGATGTTGTTGTGTCCTTTTATTTTGACAATTTTTTTTCAGTTCTTTTGTCTCTTTTCTTCTCTTTTCTTTTCTTTTCTTCTTTTCTTTTGTTTTTTATTGAGGGATCATCTATTTTTATCAAATAATTTTTCAGAACACAACAAGCATCATAATCTTCGCACAACTCATATTAAAAAACAAGGCTAACTCAAGTGGTGTATGTAGGAAATCCTAAGGAATCAAATGATCTTTTGACAACTAAAAAAATGACTCAATGGAAACCTAATAGTAAGAACTCATTTGGGAACTAATAACAAGTATGAATACACTCATAAAACTCAAAGAAAACCCAAAAAAAATCCAAAAAAACCCAAAACATCAAAATCTAAAATTTCATGCTGGAACTCGACAACTCTGACCTTTGCTCAATGTTTTACCCATAACTTTTTCTACAGAGCTATAAGTGAGATGAGGTTTTTCTTTTCCTGGAAAATAGACTCAAAGATCTATCCATTGACATATAAAACGTAGCATTTGGACCTCTGGTATGGTTGCAGTTAATTTTTGAATATTAAGTTCAGACAACACTTTGCACTAGATTTCAAAAAATTGGTAGGTTTGAATTTTTCAATGTTTTTGATTTTTCTTTCAAGTTCAACAAAGATGTCATGACATATATGGATATACAAGACTTAGTAAAAAAAATAGGATTATAAAACTAAATCAAATGACTCAAAAGAAGACCTAAACCCATGACACAAACCCATAAACTCTATACACATACAAATAAAAAAATTGGAAATCCTAAACACACAACATGGATGATTCAAGAAGAACAATTAATTTAAATCAATATTTCAAGACATCCAACAAATACTTATGACTCAAACAACATATTACACATGCTAGAAAAGATGAAAAATAAGGAATTCATAAGAACACATATGGGTAAACAAAATGGGTAAGAACTTTAAGACACTTATCTCTTGAAGATATCCAAGATAGTGACCATAGCTCTTGATACCAAATGATGGAGGATAGATTTGAGGACACTTCTTCAACAAGAGATGCTCTCTAAGATGTGTTGATGAAGCTCTTCAAAGGATGGACTCCATGTGAGATGATGAATGTTGCGGAAGCTTTTCAAGATGAAGAGATGTGGTTAATGGTATTGGATGGTCTAGGTAGAAGTCCTTCTAGGAGGTGAGGCCCACCATGAAGGAGAAGGTAAGAAGAAGTCTAGAGAAAGACATTTCTTAGAGTGAGAACCAAGGAGAAAGAGACTTGCAAATTTGGCAAAGAAACTCTAGCATTCAAAATAGTTCTAAAAAATTATACAAGGTTGTCTTTCCTTTTATAGGTGAAGGAGTAGGTTAGAATTTAATGCACTAGAAAGGAACTAGAAGATTCATATGTCAAGGGGGGAGGAATGGGAGCCTTCCCCCCTAACTACCGTCCAAGTTCAATGTCTAGGAGCCTTCCCCCTAACTACCGTCCTAGTTCAATGTTTAGGAGCCTCCCTTGATGTTGACATGTTCCAAAGGCTTCCTATGACCCATTTTAGGCGCATATTCACCTACATCAAGGTTTATGGTGCGTTACTTTACTCTAAAAGCTACTAAGCTTCTAAAGCAAAGCTAAACAAAGCGCCTTAGCCAAATACAAGGCCTTTAGAAACTATTTTACATATTTATAAAAAATATTTTTAGATAAAGAAGAAGACTAAAATGTGATCCTCCACAAGAGTAGAATCCTTCAAGCTCTATCTTCTTCTTCCATCTTCTTTAACCATGGCTCTTTTTCAAAGGTCCAATGTCTTCTAAGGCTTACAGGAAAGCAAAAACAAGCTTGAAAGTTCTTCTTCTTTCAATCTCCTAGCCTTAGCTTATGTTAGCAAAATGATCAAGATGAAGTTTTGATGATGACCAAATCAAGTCAATATTTATCTAGATTCATGAAGATCCTTTGAAGTCTTATTTTTGTTATTAAAAGCATTTGTAATAATTGTAGTTTAATGTTTAGGACTTAGATTTGTAGTAGGTTTTGATTCATGTATCTTCATACTTCATATTTGCTGTTCAGAATAAAAAAACGCACGGTTTTAATCGATTAAACCAAGTATTAATCGATTAAAATGTTACAGGTGTTGAAAACTCAATTGGCATGAGAATAATCGATTAATACCTATTTTAATCGATTAGTTAATTGATTAATCCTAAGAATAATCGACTAAAACTAGTCGTTGGAGTTTTCTGGTTTTTGAAAACTACCCGTTGCACTCATTTTAATCGATTAACAGTAATATCGATTAAAAGCGTTAGATGGCCAGTTACGAAGAATGGAAGAGTATTTGCTTGAGTCTATAAATAGGCTCTCCTTATCCATCAACAACAACTCTTCCCTTGTGCTCAAATACTCAGAACTCTTTGAGAATTGTGTGCTCTTGCTCAGCTAAGGAAACTCTTGTGTGTGGAGCTGGTGAATTGCTGCTACAGTGACGGAGGAATAACTGGTTCATCCTTAGTGCGTCTGAGGAGGTGTGAGGAAGAGGATCATCCTTCGTGAAGTATTCGGAGGAGGTGTTTCATCCTTTGTGAAGATTCAAAGGAGGTGCAGGTTCATCTCTTGTGGTGTCAAGAGAGGTGGTTTCTAAACTTTTACAAATTGTTTCTTTGTGAATGTAGTTTGTAATTGTTTTGCGCTTAGTCAACTATTTATCTTGATTTGAGACAAGCGATTGGACGTAGGATTGGTAAGATCCGAACTAGTATAAAATTCATCTGTGCAAATTTCTCTCAACCGTACTCTTGTTATTTATTATTATTATTATTTGCATAGTAAGATAAATTGAGTAGAAATTAAAAGGCACACATTTATATTAAAACCCCTCTTGGTTTGTTATGTCACGCTAACCATTCCGCTGCAGCCGCTCTGACAACTTTAGTTGATGCTCCCTTCGTGAATCTCCATTTAGTTCTCAAAACGGATTCCATCAGCAATGTAGCACTTAACCAAAATGAGCAATATCAGATTGATTGAAAAGTAAGAATCAAAGCTCAGTTGATCATATTTAAAACAGTATAAACATACATATAATAGATCAGAGTATGTATATTAGATTCAAATGAATATACCATGAGAAATCATGTGAAAATGCCAATACTCAAGATGATGTATGCATTAGAGATAATGCTTAGAGTTTTATAGCAATTTACATGCATGATACCAGCAAATTATGCAACAGAATATATGTAAACTATATAAGAATATCTACAACAATGGTGCCTTTTTCATAATGAAGCATATTTAATGAGTTTCAAAATGTTTTTTTATCAATATGCAACATATGACATGTATAATATGTTAATCATGCATATAAGAACAAATTAGCCAAGCTATTTTTTATGTATGCCGAGTTGTGTGCAATTTTGGCTAAGTTGTGTTGTTTGTTTGCAGAGTTGTGTATGTTGATTTTTGAGCTGTGTGGGAGCATGGTCGAGTTTTTGTCGAATAAGATATTTCATGTTGATGGAGGACTATCTGGAAGACACATTGGACCTTTCACAATAGCAATAGTAAAGAGGATGGAAGATAAAGATGGACCTCAAAGAACTCTACTTCAATGAAGGATTACTTACTAATCTCTTCCTTTCTCTTAAAAACTTTGTAAATATGTAATATAGCTTTCTTTTAGGCCTTGTATTTGGGCCAAGAACATTGTTTAGTGTTGTTAAGTAGATTTGTGCAAATTAAAGGAGATTAATGCCACTTTTGGGTCTTGGACCTTATTAGTGCCTCATTTGGGCTTGATTTGGGCCTTGAAGGTTCATTTGGACTTGGAGAATGTAGGAATATCTTCCTTGGCCAATCACTTAAAGGAGAGGATCCCATGCATCCACCTTAGATGGTTGGTGAAGGGAAAGCTTTCATTCACTACCCTTGGATAAAGGAAGCTTCTCGGTTCTTTTCATGTTCAAAGCATTTCTTTAAATGCATGTACTTCATTTCTTTCTAGAGAGTTCTCCTCTCCTATAAAAGGAGAGTTCCTCTTGTTATAAATTCATCTTGGAATTGAATATAGTGAAACTTTGCAAAATGGTGTCTCACTTTCTCTAAGATCAAGTCGGTTGTCTTATTTTAATACTCTTCCTACCTCTCTCTTATAAGGTTGGCCGAACCTCCCTCAAGAAATTATCACTAAGCCATTCTTCATCATGCACTTCCTTCATCAATTCAAGTCTTCCACTAGCTACTCTAGGACTCCACATCTAACTCTTTGAAGAGGGTTTTATCACATGTGTTTCGACTCGTTGATTTAGTTGATACTAAAAGACAGAGTAAGGTGTTATGTCTTTTGTTGTCATAACTGTAAAGTCAGGTTTGGTTCTTTTTCGCCTGAGGCTTTGGTAAGCCAGGGAAAAAGGAAGTTTGTTTCACTTGTAAGACTTTAGGCTTAAGCATCATATGGCTTATGGAAGCTAGGGAAACGAGTCTTAATTATAAGGCTTTGGGCTTAAGTAAAGTATACTCGTAGGACTTATGGAAGCAGGCATAATGGTTCTAGCCGTAAGGCTTTGAGCTTAAGCAAATTGTCACTCATAAGGCCTATGGAAGCAGGCAGGATGACTCTAAGGCTTTAGTGAGCAATTAGAGGGACAATATCTTATGGGGAAGAAAAGACATAGTGTTAGGCATTATTTGGTGGTAATATGTCTTGGTGTTTTGCCTGAATATAGTTTGATTCATGGATGAAAGTGTTGGTTTGAGAAGTGTGAGTGAGTTGTTGTGTATTATTATATATTTTTATTTTGTTAGCTCACCATTGATTGTTTGTGTTTGTGTGATGATCATATAACTTATGTTGTTGTACGAGAGCAGATGTTGCTTCAGATGATGTTGGAGTTGTCCAAAGTGAGGAGAAGTGTTAGGAATCATTTGGGTTTTGTTTTTGTATTTAGAACAATATGGATTTAAATTATAATATTTTCGAACAACGCTTTGAGTTTGAATGGGAAAAAAGTTTTTACCCAATTGGTTTAACATTATTTTAAGTTTGCTTTTAGCGATGGTATTAGAAAATGGTTGCTTTTATAAATTGCAAACGACATCCTGAAAGGGGTGTTACAACTTTCATTGTGTTCGCTTCAGACTTTAGGCTTCATATTTCTCTATGTCACTTGTGTTTTTGTTGTTCTTTTATTTTCACTTATTGAACAAACATTAACTAAACAAATATATATTCACAATAACAAACATGGTTGTCTAATCGTTATTTATGAGCGTCTAACAGAGTTTATGACTTAGTTGTATCTTTTATGTCCAATGTTTATCTAAATATTAATCTTAATCTTTCTTAGCTATCTAAATCATGTGTGTACTAACTTATTGTTAGACGCTTATGTTGTATTAAAAGTAACATATCCTTGTTTCCCCTTCTGATGCAATGAAGTGGTCAACCAAGGTATCAATCTCAAGAAAGAGTGATACGATAACGTTAACGTTATCAAATTAATACTACTTTACAAGACAAGTTCAATATTGTCAAGTTAGTAGTTAACAAACTAGATAGGGTTAAAGTAACCTTGAGTCGTTTTCCAACAAATACAGAATTGCTTTTCATTATTTGACTTTTATGAATATGAAAGGTTAGTAAAATACAATGCAATACTAAAAGATAAAAGTAAAGATCTATCCTAATGAAATTAATATTGAAGATTAAGTAATAAATAAAAGACTATGAAACAATTATTATGAAAAAGGCTAATTCTACTACTTTTTCAAAATAGATTCATCATCGGTTTTTCACAGATTATTGTTCAATTGATTACTGTTTTAGAGTTTCAAATTAATTAAGGTACATTCTAAATTAATTTGACGGTGATCTTACATTTAACCAAAGTAGATTCTCAATAAAAAAGCAAGACCTTTCTATATTATTCACAATAAATTCAACCAAAGTACATTCTCAATTAAATCTTATCATGTTTGTTGATAAGGGGAGCTATATCTACCCTACATATCTATGTTTTTTATGATGAAAAAGAAAATGGTTTTGTGGTTTCTTGCATAAAAAATGGCATGACAATTGCTTTATTTTTATTGTGTTTGTGCTTGATGTGCTTGATATGTTTATTCATTGGTTGTTGATGAATCATGCTTTACAAAAGATTGAACATTTCATTTCTGGAAGAAATAATCGATTAAGCAATGTATATTGTTGAGATTGTTGATAAGGGAATCACTAGTTTAGCTGAACCTTAATCTCACAGTGCTCTAGTTGCTCTGGTTTTTTATGATGACAACACATTATTAATAACACATGTATTGTTATGTGTTACATGTTCTACTCTTTATTGTGATTGATATCTTAATGAACATGTTTTGTGTTGATTCTTATATATGTATGCATATTCACTGATTTGATACTTGACACATCTTGTGTGATTGCATTACATATGTTTATGAAAAGGAAAACCACATGCACTTTGATGAACTTACTATGTGTGGCAAATCTGCAAGTATTAAGTCGACTTCATTATGAAGAGAGTTGATTAAAACTCGTGACTTTGCACAGATTGTCAAAAGCAGTGTTGTGTGTGATTTTGCATTGAAAAGAATTTCAAATTGAGCTGAAGTGTCTAAGTCGACTACATGCGTAGTGGATCCAACTTAGTTAGTTATTTAATTTGAAATTTTGTTAAGGCTTGTGTATTGTAACGGCTATATTTCAGTTGGTTGTTAAAGCATTAAATGAAAGTCAACTATATTAAATGCAAAATGAATTTGGTTGTTATGACTGCTGCTAATTTGCTTAACTGTTATAACTGTCTGGTGAGAGTCGACTTCATTAGTAACTCAGTCGACTACAGGAGCGTCTGTTTTATAGAAAACTATAAATAGACGTGACTCTGCTGATTACAGCAAGAAAAGGAAGAAAGGAATTTGGTTAAACTAACATTTTCATTTGTTGTTTCATATTGAGATCCTGTGATTGATTACTCCAAGAACTCATCAAGAAGACCGTGGTGATCTTTCTTTGAAGAGGTTCTTTAGGGAGAAGAATTTCATGCTTACTAGTTGATCAAGTTCTGCATTCTTGGTGTTCTTTGCATTGATCAAGTTTTCTATCAATCTTTGGAAAGATTGTTGTTGTCCTGTTGGGATTACACGAGGTGGACTCGTGGAGTCTTAGACACTTTGAGGATTATTCAAAGTGGGTTGAAGATTGCAGAAGATGGGATATCTTGCTGCAGATCTTTGTGTTGCTGCATATATTTTGGTTAGAGGGAGGTGTTTTATACTTTTGACGTGGAGGTCTCTATAAAAGCCTTGTTGTAAAAACCTTGACCATTATAGTGCATTTGGTTCCTGGTTGTGGAAGGACACTGGATGTAGGCATTGAGGCCGAACTAGTATAAAAACTTTGCGTTTGATTTCTCTATCCCTACACTTTTACATTAAGTCGACTTTACTGTTTAGGTAGTCAACTTTATATTTTCGCTGCACTTAAACTTTTATTCCTTGCGATTCAAGAAAACTTTGTAAAGGTTTATACTTTGTGAAAAAGATTTTTAAAAGACTCTAATTTTTAAACCTCACCAATTCACCCCCCCCCTCATGGTGTTGAAACTGAGCCATCCTGTTTCCAACAATTGGTACCAGAGCTCCTTTTCATAAGATATTTGAAAAACTAGTCGACTTCTATTTTCTTCGAATGGACTATATTCCTGGATAATGGCTTCCAGTTTTCAAACCTTTGGTGAAGGTGCATCTACAAACAGACCACCACTGTTTGCAGGTGAAAATTATCCTTTTTGAAAAATTAGAATGCAAATATTTCTTGAATCCGTGGATAGAGGAATTTGGGATGCAACTTTGAATGGTCCTTTGGAGCCAACTCATATTATTGGTGGTAAAACTGTTTTGATAAATTTTTCTGAGTGGTCTCAAGAAGAGAACAAGAAAGCACAATATGATGTCAAAGCTAGAAATATCATTGCCTCTACACTAACTCTTGATGAATTTTTCAGGATATCTCAATGCAAATCTGCCAACGAGATGTGGGATGTCTTGGAAGTCACTCATGAGGGCATTGATGAAGTCAAGAGAGCAAGGAAGAATTCTTTGATTCAAGAGTATGAGCTTTTCAGGATGAAGGTTGGTGAAACAATCTATGAAGTCAAGAAAAGATTCACTCATATAGTAAATCATCTTATGCCTCTTGGAAAAGTCTTTGATAAGGAAGAAATCAATATCAAGATTTTGAAAAGTCTAAATAGAAACTGGTAACCCAAAGTCACAGCAATCTCTGAGTCCAAAGATCTAACAAACATGAATATGGCTACCTTGTTCGGTAGCTTAAGAGAACATGAGTTAGAACTTGGAAGATTGAAGGATGAAGAAGAGATTAAAGAGAATAAGTCCATTACACTGAAAGCAACAAGCAAGAAAGCCTCAAAGTCAGAGGAAGATTCGGATGCAGAGATGGACAACAATGAATTGATGACCATGGTGGTAAGAAAATTTAATCGACTTATCAAAAATAATAGTCAACTTACTAACCATGCAGGTAACAGCAAAGCCAAGAAAGCTTTTAGGTCAAATTCTATACAATGCTATGAATGCGGGAAAGAAGGCCACATCAAACCAGATTGTCCAGACCTAAAGCTGAAGCATAGAGCCAACAAAAAGTTTCCTCAGGAGAAAAATAGAAAGCAGAAAAGAGCTTACATTGCCTGGGAAAACAGTGATTCTGATACATCAAGTGATGAAGATGTTGATCATGAAGAGGAATCAAACATCTGCTATATGGTTCGAGCACATTGGTTGATGACGAAAGTGACACAGAGTTTGAGCAAGAACCAATCGAAGTCAAATATCACCTATTGCTGGATGCTTTTCAAGAAATGCATGTTGAAGTTATGCGACTCGAGTATAAGGTTAATCGACTTAACTCTGATAGAAAAGATTATGAATATATGATTAATAATTTTGTCACTGATAATGAGAAATTACAGAAAGAGTTAGATGAAGCCTTATTGTCTGCTAAGAAGGTTAAAACTGAGATTATTACAGTAGAGAAAGAATGTGATAAATGCCCTGCTCATGTGAAACAAATAGATTACTTGACTAACACGCTAGCCAAATTTACACAGGGTAGAGATAACTTGAATGTTGTATTAAAGTCTACTGGCATAGCTATTAACAGACAAGGCATAGGTTATAAAATTAATTCTAATATAACCAATACAAAGAGTTTTTCTGATTTAAGCAAACCTGTTAAACATGCTTGCTTTTATTGCAATAGTATTGGTCACACTGTTAGAAACTGTTATTACAGAAGAGTTGGAGTTCCTAAAGGATTATATGTGTGGATACCTAAGGAACATCTGGCTACAATTGACAATCAAGGATGAATCAACATGGTTATACCAACCATCTTGAGTGTTTACAACTGGTAACATGTATTATCTTACTGCGTCATGCATGAAAAGATTGTTTAAATTATATGCGACTGATTGTATGTTTGTTTTATTGTCTATTTTGAATTATTTGTTTGAAAATCAAATTTTACGAATTTTAGTCGACTTGATTATGAGTCTAGTCGAATTTGTGTCTCTGTATGTCTGTATCTGTTTTTGAAAACTTGTCATACAGTAGTTAACTTTGGTTTTATTCAAATCGACTTAAAGTCTCTGTTTTGGGCCTCAAAAATTTGAAAATTTAAAATGGGTCTTTTTTGGGTTTGGCCTTTCACGCCTTTTTTGTTGTATGCCTGTCTTCTTAAGTCATGTGGTGTGTTCAAGCATTAGTGTCTTGGCAAATTCCAAGAACCCTAGACTAAGAAAGAAGGTTTTCAAAGAAATTCTTTCTTCATGGCTTCCTCCAGTCATTATGTCGATGGAAATAAAGGAAAGGAGATCATCACTACTAGGAGTTCTAATCCAATTGGATGGATTAGCGATAAAGAAACTTGAGAGAGATTCCTGAAAGCTACTTCCAAAATCGTTGCGGCTCCCATGAACATCAATCTGAATCTGTTTGAGAAAAAAGGGTTCATGTTTCCCAACTGGCTTGAGAGGCAAGGGTTGTCTATTTTCGTACAAATGAAAGGATACTGGTATCCTGATCTTGTCAAAGTTTTCTACCATAATCTGAAGGTGGTGGACAATGACGTACACTCACAGGTAAAAGGAGTTAATATCCATATTGATGATTTTATTTGGAATATTGTAACAAACTTACCATCTGAGAGCGCTTCCTCACATCTTCCCTCCATTGAGATAAATACCTTGCTGAACAAGAAAAGGGTATACAGAGAATGGCTGATATTTCCTAGCATGTACTCCACAGAAAATGTATTTGCGCATGAGGGATTGCTGAAAGAAGAAAAGATAGTCGCTCATCTTCTGGCCTAGATAATTCTGCCTGGTAGAATAAAGAAAGACAGGATGACCACTGAATACATTTATCTTCTTCATGCAAAAAAGAACAATATATCCACAAACTGGTTACAAGTTGTGAAAGATCATATGAAGAATGTTGCACTGAACAGATCACTCTATCTCCCATATGTTGTGTTTATAAGCAAAGTTCTGGTACTACAAGGGGTTGATATCAGAAATGAACAAAAATGCCTCTGGAGTTCATCAAATATGTTTCATAGAGACTCAATTATTCTCAACAATGGGATGCAAAGAGTTCTTCTGAAGAAGATTCAATGGAGTCGTTCTGACTCAGCATAGGGCCTTGTGAAATCTGACTGTCTTAGCATAAGAGTGTCATGTATCTTGTGTCTTACTTTTCTATTTTAGTTTGTTTTGATAATTGCTTATATTGCCATTATGTTTGCTCCTTGTTCTATTCTATCCTTTGTAACATCCTTTGAACAAGTAATGAAATCAGTTGTTTTTAATTCAAATTCATTTGCTCTAAATTTCTTGATTGAATCTGCATGAATGAATATTGAATCGACTTAGTGATTAGTGAAGTTGACTATGCACATACTCACTGTTACATTAATTGTTTTGCATACTCACTTCTTATCTGTTTAATTTCTTGTATTACTATGATACTAAACTGCTTGATCTTCAAAAGATTGTGAAAGGCTTTGCAGGAAATATTGCTTTGAAACTTACTGCTTGGATCACATCTGTCTGAAAAGCAATGAAATTGACTTGACAAATGGTTCAATCGACTTATCACTTACAGGGGGTTATAAATTCCATTTATTGGAATTTGGTTATTCAGTTATTTGATCATTTAATATCAATTTTCTTCAATATATCTTTGTTCTTATATGACTATTTTGCAATGAGAATATATTGTGAGATTGTTGATAATTGTATCTTTACTAGATTGAATTGCTTGCAATCATAACTCTGATACAATTTTGATACAAACTGATTGTATGTTGTTACTTGTGAAACTACATTGTGCATCTGCATTTGATTTTAAAATATGCATAAGGACAGGGGGAGCATTACATGTTTGCATAGATTTTTCACATGCCTACACTTTAGGGGGAGTTTATCTATCTCATATGAATATTTGTGATAAGGGGAGCATCATTGAATGTTTAAATCTGTTTACATTGATGCATCTCTGGTATTTCATTTTATCAGCTTAGTCATATCTAAAAGCAAACCTTTTTTGCTAATACACAAAGCGGGAGAAATGGTTGAAAAGTTTGATTGATTATCTGCTTATTTGCTTTGATATGTGATTGCTTGATACTGGTTATTCAGAGTAAATATTTTGTGTTGAAATTTGTTGAAATCATCTTTTATTTGGTCTGATACATTGAAGGAAAAATCATTTAATCACTTGTTCTTACTGATTGTTTATATTAGCTCTGATTCTAGTGATTAATTGACTGGTTTTATGTGTTGTATGTGTACAAACATGGTTGCTTATTAATCATGGTTGTCCATCATCAAAAAAGAGGGAGATTGTTGAGATTGTTGATAAAGGAAGCACTGGTTTAACTGAACCTTAATCTCACAGTGCTCTAGTTGCTCTGGTTTTTTATGATGACAACACATTATTAATAACACATGTATTGTTATGTGTTACATGTTCTACTCTTTATTGTGATTGATATCTTAATGAACATGTTTTGTGTTGATTCTTATATATGTATGCATATTCATTGATTTGATACTTGATACATCTTGTGTGATTGCATTACATATGTTTATGAAAAGGAAAACCACATGCACTTTGATGAACTTACAATGTGTGGCAAATCTGCAAGTATTAAGTCGACTTCATTATGAAGAGAGTTGATTAAAACTCGTGACTTTGCACAGATTGTCAAAAGCAGTGTTGTGTGTGATTTTGCATTGAAAAGAATTTCAAATTGAGCTGAAGTGTCTAAGTCGACTACATGGGCAGTGGATCCAACTTAGTTAGTTATTTAATTTGAAATTTTTTTAAGGCTTGTGTATTGTAACCGCTATATTTCAGTTGATTGTTAAAGCATTAAATGAAAGTCAACTATATTAAATGCAAAATGAATTTGGTTGTTATGACTGCTGCTAATTTGCTTAACTGTTATAACTGTCTGGTGAGAGTCGACTTCATTAGTAGCTCAGTCGACTACAGGAGCGTCTGTTTTATAGAAAACTATAAATAGACGTGACTCTGCTGATTACAGCAAGAAAAGGAAGAGAGGAATTTGGTTGAACTAACATTTTCATTTGTTGTTTCATATTGAGATCCTG
Source organism: Vigna reflexopilosa (assembly GCA_027742785.1). NCBI lineage: Eukaryota > Viridiplantae > Streptophyta > Magnoliopsida > Fabales > Fabaceae > Vigna > Vigna reflexopilosa. The sequence goes on along the minus strand of CM050929.1, from coordinate 7,339,144 downwards.
TGATTGATTACTCCAAGAACTCATCAAGAAGACTGTGGTGATCTTTCTTTGAAGAGGTTCTTTAGGGAGAAGAATTTTGTGCTTACTAGTTGATCAAGTTCTGCACTGTTGGTGTTCTTTGCATTGATCAAGTTTTCTATCAATCTGTGGAAAGATTGTTGTTGTCCTATTGGGATTATACGAGGTGGACTCGTGGAGTCTTAGACACTTTGAGGATTATTCAAAGTGGGTTGAAGATTGCAGAAGAGGGGATATCTTGCTGCAGATCTTTGTGTTGCTGCATATATTTTGGTTAGAGGGAGGTGTTTTATATTTTTGACGTGGAGGTCTCTATAAAAGCCTTGTTGTAAAAACCTTGACCATTATAGTGCATTTGGTTCCTGGTTGTGGAAGGACACTGGATGTAGGCATTGAGGCCGAACTAGTATAAAAACTTTGCGTTTGATTTCTCTATCCCTACACTTTTACATTAAGTCGACTTTATTGTTTAGGTAGTCAACATTATATTTTCGCTGCACTTAAACTTTTATTCCTTGCGATTCAAGAAAACTTTGTAAAGGTTTATACTTTGTGAAAAAGATTTTTAAAAGACTCTAATTTTTAAACCTCACCAATTCACCCCCCCCCCTCATGGTGTTGAAACTAAGCCATCCTGTTTCCAACAATTGGTACCAGAGCTCATTTTCATAAGATATTTGAAAAACTAGTCGACTTCTATTTTCTTCGAATGGACTATATTCCTGGATAATGGCTTCCAGTTTTCAAACCTTTGGTGAAGGTGCATCTACAAACAGACCACCACTGTTTGCAAGTGAAAATTATCCTTTTTGAAAAATTACAATGCAAATATTTCTTGAATCCATGGATAGAGGAATTTGGGATGCAACTTTGAATGGTCCTTTGGAGCCAACTCATATTATTGATGGTAAAACTATATTGTTATGTGTTACATGTTCTACTCTTTATTGTGATTGATATCTTAATGAACATGTTTTCTGTTGATTCTGATATATGTATGCATATTCACTGATTTGATACTTGATACATCTTGTGTGATTGCATTACATATGTTTATGAAAAGGAAAACCACATGCACTTTGATGAACTTACAATGTGTGTCAAATCTGCAAGTTTTAAGTCGACTTCATTATGAGGAGAATCGACTAAAACTCGTGACTTTGCACAGATTTTCAAAAGCAATGATGTGTATGATTTTGCATTGAAAAGATTTTCAAATTGAACTGAAGTGTCTAAGTCGACTACAAGCGCAGTGGATCCGACTTGTGTACTGTAACGGCTATATTTCAGTTGGTTGTTAAAGCATTAAATGAAAGTCAATTGTATTAAATGCAAAATCAATTTGGTTGTTATGACTGCTACTAATTTGCTTAACTGTTATAACTGTTTGGTGACAATCGACTTCATTAGTAGCTTAGTCTACTACAGGAGCATCTAATTTATAGAAAACTATAAATAGACGTGACTCTGCTGATTACAGCAAGAAAAGGAAGAGAGGACTTTGGTTGAACTGAAATTTTCATTTGTTGTTTCAGATTGAGATCCTGTGATTGATTGCTCCAAGAACTCATCAAGAAGACCGTGGTGATCTTTCTTTGAAGAGGTTCTTTAGGGAGAAGAATTTGTGATTACTGGTTGATCATGTTCTGCATTGTTGGTGTTCTTTGCATTGATCAAGTTTTCTATCAATCTTTGGAAAGATTGTTACTGTCCTGTTGGGACTACAGGAGGTGGACTCGTGGAGTCTTGTACACTTCGAGGATTATTCAAAGTGGGTTGAATATTGCAGAAGAGGGGATATCTTGTTGCAGAGCTTTGTGTTGTTGCCTATATTTTGGTTATAGGGAGGTGTTTTATATTTTTGATGTGGAGGTCTCTATAAAAGCCTTAACCATTATAGTGCATTTGCTTCCGGTTGTGGAAGGACACTGGATGTAGGCATTGAGGTCGAACCAGTATAAAAACTCTATGTTTGATTTCTCTAACCCTACACTTTTACATTAAGTCGACTTTACTGTTTACGTAGTCAACTTTATATTTCCGCTGCACTTAAACTTTTATTCCTTGCGATTCAAGAAAACTTTGTAAAGGTTTATACTATGTGAAAAATATTTTTAAAAGACTCTGATTTTTAAACCTCACTAATTCACCACCCCTCCCCCCCTCTTGGTGTTGAAACTGAGCCATCCTGTTTCCAACATATATAATCTGTTAGATTTCTCCATATCTCTTGTATGCTTAACAAGGGCAAATAGTTGTGTAATAATCGATTACATTAGTTGTATAATCGATTAAAACACGTTGTTATGCCAATATATGTTTTATTAGTATATTGATCTCTTTAGAATGGAAATTGATTTGAAAATTTACTTAAGTGTTAGCATAACCGATTACTTAAGTTTCATAATCAGTTAAGTATGTTTCTTTTTGTCAAAATCAATTTCATTTAAAGTCTTAACTGTTTATAATGGTTAAATGAATTTTTTACTGGCTTATAAGAATTGTATAATCTATTACATGCGCTGTATAATTTGTTAAATCAAAACAAAGGAAAATTTGTTAAAGCAGAAGGAAAAGCTTAACAGCTTAAATAAATTTAGTAATCGATTAAAATGCGTAAGGATTCAGAAAATCCTATAAATAACTATCTTGCGCGCTGTTTCAAACCAATTCAATTGCAATCAATTTCATAATTAACATTTTTATTGAGTTTTGATTACAAGAGCGTCCAAAAACTGTCTTGAAGAATCAATGATCAAATTTGGGTTTTAAACATCAAGATTTTATCAAGAACATGGGCTAGAATTGTACTGATTCATTCTGCATTATTGGAGTATTCCTAGAAGATCAGTTTCAACAGTTTGAAATCTGTGTATTGTGTTCCTGTGATGTTGTTCCAAGAGAGAGAATTGTGATTGTTCTTATTGAGAGTTAGGATTGTTCTCAAGGTGTAAAGAGAGCTGGGATTGTTCTCTGATTGGTAAGAGTGTGGGGGTGTTCATTACTTGTTTGTTATAGTGATTCTGAGTGGGGTGAGAAGTACATTGAGAGGGGATATTTCAATATTCTTGTAACTCTATCATTATAGTTGAATCCCTTCAACTCAGCTTGTTGAAGGAATACTGGATGTAGGCTTGGCCAAACCAGTATAAATTGCTTAAGTTAATCTTTCTATATCCTTTTTCCTTTATTGGTTATTTATCACTTGTTGAAATCCAATTCTTCCCCTCCCCCGTCCCCCCTCCCCCTCTTGGCTTGAGATATAAGGCATCACTTTTCTAACAATGTTTAATCGTGTATATTATTTTATCTCCTAACCAAATTAAAAGTTAATTAACCAAAGTACATTCTTGATACTTATTGTTGAAGTTTTTACCACTAATCAAAGTACATTCTCAATTGGTAGCAAAACTCATTTAATCATGTGAAAGTTCCTAACTTTAATCAAAAATACATTCTCAACCAAAATTAGAAACCCTTAGACTCATATGATCAATATGCATGTAGATTAAAACACCTTATGATGTAAAAACCATTACTTTTGACCTGATTGAGAGATAAAAGACATAGAATAAAGATAACCCAAATCAATAATCAAAAGAAACAATGAAATTATTTCAACCTAACCTCACAATTCATAATGAAATTACAGTGGAATAGTCCTATAAGCTTAGCACTCCATGAATGGAGTGAAATAGATGATGAAAATAAAAGTGAGACGAGTGGTGAATGCTTCCAAGTGGAGGAGTTGTTAAATGTCCCTTTTTCTTTCCCTTGGTCTTTTTATATAGAATTTGATTGCCTTGAATTTTTTCTGTTTTTGTTATCTTCTTTATGATAAAGTAATATCGTCCAATTATCCTCTAAATAATCCAATATCATCAAGATATATTTAATTTTTTGTGAAAATCTAAAAATATTTAAGATATTTGCTAGATTCAGAAAGATTTTTCAAATATTATCTTTTGATATTTATTGGTATAGTTAAATAAGGTAATTATTTAACAATATCAAATAAAATATATTAAGATATATTTGTCCTAAATTATCTTTTATTATAAACATTTATTAATTATCAAAACTCTTTTTCTTGGCTTAGCCAAATTTCTTCACTTTTTCATGCTATGCTTGGATTGACTTCGTACGGTCTTGATTATTTGTTATTCTTCAATTTATCTTTAAGGTATCATGAAACTTTACCCATTTTATTTTCACCCCTCAATAAGCTCAACATAGCTACCGCTACACTGACACACATCAAAATATGCAAAGAATATTTATCCAACTAAGAAGTTATTATTTACATGTTATTGTATCTCATGCTCAATAAACTCAATTATAACAAATCCTAATTGTACTGTATGGATACCCGTCAAGCCGATGGACCAGGCAGGCGAGCAATTAACAACTCAGTAACCGATCGGTAAACACCGCTGATGAGGTAGTTAAAGGGTAATAAATAATAATACCAGCCACCGATTGGCAATTAATCAAATAATAAAAGTTGTTTATTGGTAATGGGTCAGACCTAAGGATAAGCTCATTTTAATATATACAAATATATGTTTGACAAGAGGGTAAAAAAACTAATTCTAAGTACTCATTATTCATTCTTATTAAACATTACAACGCAAAGTTACTGACTTGAGCGTCGGAGTGCCTTTGACAAGTACTCTCCCACACGGCTTGGGAAAGGAGGAGAGGGAGCGAACAATGCAATTTGGATAATGGAGGATCATCAGGAAGCTCACCCGGTCTGCATGAAAACTTTGAATGCTTTGAGTAAGGGATATCAACCCCTACCCGAAACACTAATTAAAATATTCATTTAAACTACAAAAATCAATTAAGAATTCAATATTAAAGTCTAAATGAAGACATAAATATATATTCACAATAAAGAACATGATCGCCTAATGATTATTTATGAACGTCTAAGAGAGTTTATGACTTAGTTATACCTTTTATGTCGAATACTTATCTAAATTTTAATTATTCTTAGCTATTTAGATCATGTGTATATTAATTGACACTCAAATTGTATTAAAATTACTAAATCCTAATTTATTATAATTTATTTAAATTTATTTATAGAAATATTAAATTTATTTTTATTAATAATTTGGTACACAATTTTATATAAATTATATTTTAAAATTAATTTTTTATCTAAATTCGTATTTTAAGAATTTGTTTTTAAATAATTTATTTAAAATTAAAAAAATATAAATATATAAATATATCAATATATAAATATCAATATATAAATATATCAATATACTAATATATCAATATATAAATATATCAATATATAAATATATCAATATATATATATATATATGAATATAAAAAAAAGTTCACATATTTGTTTTTACAACAAATAATAAACAATTTTTTTTAAACAAACCTAATAACAATTAGACATTATCGGTAGTCTGCCCAACTCATTGTCATTTATTTCCAGTGAACTGGATCAAGATACGCTCGAGATCGTGCACCACGCTTACTGTGCATCAAATTCATAGTACAGGCGGGCCCACAATAATGGTAGAATGCGCAATTATCAATTACTCGGAGGGTTAATTTCATAATTAAATACAAAACAAAAGAAAAGAAAATGTCAAAAATAACAGAAGAAAAATCGCTGTCGCCTGTGATAATATTTTGTATCTATATATGCATATGAAAATCGTTCAATATATTTCCAGTATATTAATAAGTGAGTAATTAGTAAAATTAAACTTATTCATAGAAAATAACAATTTTGTTGGTATAAATACTAAAAATGTTGATAATAGTAAATATTTTGTTATTTTATTGTTAAATTAAGAAAATTATCTTTTCGACTTAGTTATATTAATGTAATCTTAAGTTCGTGATTTTATTAGTTCTCTAAAAGAAATAAATAAATAAAAATTATGTAATTAAAAAAGAAAAAAAAAAGGAATTAAATTTATAGTTGTGTGACGTGGCTTGTGCTGTGGCAACCCCAGCCAACCCTGCTGCATGCTTCGAAACAGACAACGAAACAAACGGCAGGTAACGGTCACGGACTTTGTGCTTACGCTTCCGTCTCCATTCCGTCCCCTCACCCACACGCATATCTAAAGTGATGGAAACTACAGTTCTAGAACTCGATTTTTTTTTACCTTTTACTTTGTTTTCCTCACGGTCTGAATAGACTAAAAGGTTTAATTGCTAAGGGTGTGTTCGTTTTAGTAACATACGGGCGAGATGATTAGAGGAAGATGATTTGAATAGATTAGAAAGTAATTTTTTTGTTGTTTTTTTTAGTAAATTTATGAGTAATTAAAAATGAATTTAAGAGTAAAGTTCGTAAGAATTAGGATAAGATTTGATTGACATAACAAATTTAAAAAATTAGTTTAATTTGTAAAAATTGATGATTATCAAAATGTTCTTAATTATTAAAATATTATAAAATTTTATATTTAATTCTAAATTTTTTTATAAATGTAAAAAATTAAAATTAATTATTAAAATTAATTTTAAAAATGTAAAAAAAATTGAAATTTAGTAATATAATTTAATCATAATTGATATAATTTTATAATTTTTTTGTTTTTATAATCAAATTGAATATTCATAATAAAAAGAAGTGAATATATCAATAATATAGTTATCTAAAAATAGAAAAAATATAAAATTTATTTAATTAAAAAAATATATGAAATTATAAGAGGTAAGAACATCTTATCATTGCAGGAAACAAGTTTAATAATAATAACTTCTAAAAATGAAAATATTATATATGTCTACCAACTTTCATCAAAGTAAAATATAATTTATATTTTTAAAGGAGTAGTGTTTTAAATGTCAGAAGAATAAGTGGGTTACACAGAGGTTAAATATGACGTTTCTCTATAAATCATCTTAAATCCGCTCATATGCACGATGATGGAAAAAAAAGTATATATCCTGTAAATTATTGCAATTTCATCCAGGTAAATCCACACAAACTAACAAACAAAACCTTGTAAATCATCGTTTGCAATTTCTCTTCTCCAAACAAAACCTTGTAAATCATCGCTTGCAATTTCTCTTCTACAGTATTATTTACTGAAGCGAAAGTTATGTTTAGCCGATGTAGTTAATATTATTATAAATAATTATTTTTACTTTTAATATACATAAAAAAACTACTTAGTCTAGATTTAAATTTGAATGAAAATATAATTAGGTAAGGTACTTTTAATATAAATAACTGATTTTATCATATTTTATCTAATCATGATTTTCATCGTGATATTTGTTTTGATTTAAAGTTTGATTGTCTTCCACTTAGTATACCAAGTGTTTTATCTAGGTTAAAATTGTCTTTGTACTGGTAGGAAGATTCGTAGATTAAAATATTAAGTATTAAAAAATAAATTCATGAAATGAAAGACTTTGAAATTAGAAAACACTCCTGAAGCGAGAAATTTGGGTAGAAAATTCATTTCTACCAAATTTCTTAAACTACGAAAATTTCTTAAATCCTAAATTTTTTATAATTGGATATATTTTTGGAAATAGTGTGAATATGTATCTAGATCAACCTAAGTTAGCCTAGAGACAATTTAGAATTTGGGAATGAGTTAGTTTAATCATATATGAATTAACCTAAAGAGAAAGACGTTGGAATTCAAGCTCGTAAGTTAGACAAATGTGTTTGTAAGAACAAAGCCAATGACGAGGACGATATATTTGTTTTTTTTTTCTATGAGTTAAATATGTTTTTTGTCTCTTAATTTTTAGTTAAAAGTGGAATTAGTTTCTCTTTAAAATTTTAGTCCAATTTAATCCTCCAAATTTAGAAATGTATAGATTTAGTTTTTTTAACCATTTTTTGTTAAGTTTATTTGATGTTTCAAATGTTTTTTATGATAAAATTTGAGTTATTTAGTACGTTTGATGAAACACTCCTAACGGAGTGCCACATTTTTGCTTCATTGTTAGCTGAGAAATGTGTTTGAAATTCAAATAAACTTGACAAAATTTGGTAAAAAGAACTAAATCAATGCATTTCACAAGTTGAGGACTAAATTAAGTCAAAGTTTTCAAAAGAGACTAATTCAAATTTTCACTAAAAATTAAGAGACCAAAAACATATTTAACTCTTTACAAAATTACGTATTTGATTATCTTTAGATTCTTTTGAAAAAGGGGTATTGATGATCTTGAATGTCGCCCATGCCTAGTTACATCCTAATAGTTGTAATTTTTCAATATTTTAATCTTATATCTTACATTCATGTAGATAACCAAATGGTCATATCTAGGAAATAAATGGGTGAAGTACCTATAAAACACTAGAAGGGGGCTTGAATTGTGTTAATGAAAAAAATTATATTCACAACCCTTTTGGTATAATACATTTGTCGAGTTTTGGATTTATCAAATGTATACTTAAAAGCTCGACCTTGTAAATTATTCTGAATGATAGTTTCTTTTAACGTGTTATTCAGAACATACACTGCAGTGTTTATAAGAACTTCCTCAGTTGAATAAGAATCGTTTAGTGCGAAAGTTTCTTGTATGTAGAAATAAAAATGCAATTATAGGTTTTATAAGAAAAACATTTAGATAAAGGTAAACAATAACTGCACAAATATTTTTATATTAGTTCACTCCAACTTAGCTACATCTAGTCTCCTTCGTAGGGGGTTCCACTATAATCTTCAACAAGATTACAATTGCGTATTTGCACCGCTCTTGGTCTTCTCAGTCAGCGAATAACCTCATGTTACCCTAGACTAGATGAGTCTTCGCACCATTCCTGGTCTTCTCAATCCGCAAATAACCTTCTGTTGCCCTAGACTGGATGAGTATTCACACCATTCCTGGTGCTAAACAACCTTGCCTAGATTTCCTTAACTCTTCTAAGTACAACAAGTGTTTTAATTCTGTTCAGAATTGCAATCAACGATTGCTTACAAGTCGTTTAGACTATTACTCTCGTGGAGAGGATGTGAGTACAATACAATGTAGTGTAAACACTTTCATGTGTTTCTCTCTTTTCTCTTTCTCTCTTTTTCTTACAACAACAAGCAATATAATGAAGCTCGAGAGTATTACTTGACTTTCTTTTCTTTTCTTCTGCCTAAATGTTTTCTTTTCTTGAGCTTATCTATCTTTCCTTTTGAATGTTTTTCTTAGGATGAATATTTTCGTTGTATGCTATCTTCTTGATTCTTCATTTGAATGCTCTTCTATTTAAAGGCTCTTGGAGAAATGTCCGTTAGACTATGCTTTTGACCTTGATTCTTGTGTCTTCTCTTTATTCATGTGTTGTAGTCGTTGGTTATAGTCAACTTGTCAAAGCAGGCTTACTTTTTCAGTACTTTGCTTGAAGTAGGTTGTACTTCCTTTTAGACACCACTTCTCAAGTGAAGAACATTTCGTGAATATCTCTTTTGTCTCTAATGTCCACTTCTGATTTTTAAATGAAGCATGTGGATGTGAGTAGAGTAGATTATCTGCAAAGAATAGAGTAGATTATGCATGCAACAGATATGTCTTATCTCTTATCACTTTTTTTTAACGTTAGACATTTAATGTCATTTAATGCTTGCTCAGAACAATAAAGTTTTTTTCATTTTCTATCATTGAGGTAGCGTTTAACAATTAAGCTTTTCTTCTAAAGATACCAAGCATTGAGTAAGAACTTCACCATTGGACAAAGTAACAGTTTTAGCTCATGGTTTCGTCTAGACTGATGTAAACGTTTTTTGTGATTTTTCCTTTTTAGATCAATAGTGTTTAACATGTTATGTTTTCTTTTGCGTTTTAGGTTTAAGCTTTTAGAGTGTTTTTGTTGAAGACATTGTCTTGACACTTTGTTTTTTCGAGAGTTCAACTGAATAACCTTTGGGTATAGTAAGCTTACGCGTTTAGCATAACTCTCTTAGACGTTTTAACTTATCAGTCGTTTAACATTGCGTCTAGGTGTGTTGATTTAGGTGTTTTTATGTTTTCTATACTTTTAAGAGCTTTTCTGAGGCTTTTCTTTGTTGGGGATTTTGAGCCTAAGTCTTATGTTTCATCCCATGGTATTTTCAGATTATTTTTTTGTTTAATGTTATTTGGTTAAACTTTAAAACATGAGAGCGTTTAGACATATAGAAAATTTTGTCTTAACAATGGATTGCTTTGAAAGCTTTGAAAGATTTTAAAAATGATGTGAAAATAGGGAGGGCAACTAAAAATGAAGAGGCCAAGAAAAATTATAACTAAAGACTCAATTCTTGCATAGTTTGCCCACTCAAAGTCTAATGGTCATAAACCAAAAGTGGAGATAATAATGTAGGAAACTAGAACCTTAAGGGCTTGTTGTAATGCCACTTCACCCATAACCACACTCATAATTTGTTAGGTGGAGATGTCGTTGCCTTAGAAAAGTAAAACTTGACTTCTATTTGAGAAGACATATAAGGTTGGTTAATAAGGTAACGATTGTGGCCTATTTGGAAAGGAACTAAGTCTAAGAATAAAAAAGGTCAAAGCAATGACACAAAGTTAAGGAGGAGTTTGATAGGCTAGAATGAATGTTGCTAAAATAGAACATCTTTGTAAACAAACAAAAGAATAGTAGAAAGTAACAATAACTCTTCATCTTAACTAAATGTAAAACTCGAGAAAAATATTTATATAAGATAAAATAAATAATATATAATATGTATTTAAATTATTATTATTATATTAAAAGGTTTTGATAGCTTGTTTAGTTAGAAGTCTTGTGTTGGAGAATGAGGTCTTAGACTCAAGTTTTATTTATAATGTTTTGATTTATATTTACACTAGTGCAAAAACGTTGTTTAACGTCACACGTTAGACGTCGGTTAAGGATAAGAGCGACGTATATTAATGACCGGTGGCATTTTCGTAAATAAGTTGGCAATATAGGCGTCCGTTAAGTAGATCCCTGACGTCTATAGAATTTTAGACGTCGCCCCTTCCAACCTGACGTCTACATTTCTGACCGTTAGGTGAAAAGTCATTTCATTTCACCTTATAGACGTCGGTTCCTTGGGGGCCCCGACGTCTATATGGCGAAAATTAATGCTGCTCACCTACCTATCAGACATATAGACGTCGGGCTCCTGCAAACTGACGCCTATATGTCTGCCAGCCAGGTGAATAGTAACTCTTTCTAGCCTTATAGACGACGAATCCCGCCACATTGACGGGCCCCGACGTCTATATGACAGAAATTAATGTTGCTCACCAACCTGTCAGACATATAGACGTCGGATCCCGCCACATTGACGTCTATATACAATTGTAGAGGTCAATTGCCTCAGGTATCGACGTCTATAGTCCTATCAGGTATGTGAAAAGTCATTTGTTTCCGCCCACTAGACGTCTCATCCCGCCAAGCCGACGTCTATATACAACAGAAATACTAATTTTTAAATCGAATGGACGTCATATTAGTCAGGCGTCCGATGTATTTGCTATTTTAAACGCCGGTTCTGTGTACAACAGACGTCTAATTTCTTGTTCAATAACACTGCGAACCAGTAAGTTTGCGAACCAACACTTTGATCGTCTTTGCCTTTTCTCTCCGCTGCTCTGCATTTCCAAGTAAGTTTCCTCTCCTTTTAACTATTTAAAGTTGTTTTTACTCCGATTAAAGTAATCTTTGATGTATTATCTCTCATTTGAACTGATTAAAATGACTTTTCGTTGTGTTTTGGTGCGGTTTTTTTGTTGTGTCTTTGTGTAGCGTAGTGCACCTTCTCCCTTTACTAGTTTCCTCGTAAGGAAAACTTGCGTTTTTTGGATTTCTCACGACATTTCAAACCAAGGACGAACTTGGGTTGTTGCCTATATCCATTCCGACCGCCAACGAGAAAGTATACAGTATTCTCATCGTATTCTTTTTCATTGGCAGTCGGAATGGACCTAGGCAACGACCCAAGTTCATCTTAGGGTTAAAATGCCATGAGAAGTCCAAAAGACGCAACTTTTTCTTACGAAGAAACTAGCAAAGGAAGGAGGTGCTACTACAGTACCCTAAAACACGACAAAAAACCGCACCAAAACACAATGATCACTTCATAGACGTCGGTTAATGTACAAACCGACGTCGATGATGTCCCAAAGACGTCGGTTAATGCAATGTTTGACGGTTTTATAGACGTTCGAGATTTTACAGACCGACGTCTAAGGTAAGATTAGACGTCGGTTAGCGCATTGTCGAATGTCTTTGTAGACGTTGGGCTATTGAACCGGACCGACGTCTATATCGACGTCACACCTGTGAAAAACCAACGTCCCATTAACGCCACCCGTATAGACGTCGATTCTGTTGCTGATGTTAAAAGCCCAAAATAACTGACGTTTAAAGCCCTTTTTGCACTAGTGTTATTTCTTTCGTTAATTATAGAAATGTGGAGAGTAACATTAAATTATGTAAAAATAATAAGTATAGAATAAAGAGATGTGATAGCTTAGATAATAGTACTTTTATGACATTATTTTAATGGTTGTTCTGTTTTTTTCAATTTAAAAAATAATATGGATTTTGTATAGTTATTTTTAGTTGATTTGCGGTTTTTAGTTTTATTAAAAATATTATGAAAATAGTTAATGCATAAAAGTAATTACAAATCATAAAATTTGAAAAAAAAAAATTATATATATTTAGTTTATTATACATAAATATAAAGTATAATATTTTATTATATGGTTATATAATATATATCACATATGAATTGTTTTTATTATATAGCTTACATACAATGCAACATAATCTTTTAACGTATATTACAAATGAAAATTTATGTGCGGTGATAAATTAGTATTTTATTTTCAAATAAATATTATAAAATTCATGTATTTTAAAAGTTAACAACTTTGGAAGTTACGAGCTTTTTTTCTATTATATATGTATTTAAGGATTTAAGGTTAGTATAATATAAACTTTTGGATATAAATAATCACATTTTGATTATTTTATTTATGTTAAAAAGATGTAGTTTGACAATTAATATTTCATGATGACAGGACTTTAGATTTATTGTTTTATATTATGTTGGAAAAATAAATAAATAAATAAATTGTAGATTTGAGATTTTATTAAAGTTGTTACGGATATGATTATATTTATATAAACTTTTGAATTTTAAGTAATACAAATTAAATTAGCACTGTTGGTACAACTAATTAGGTGATTACTAAAGTTGTTATTGATGTATGATATTAGATGACAAGAATGAGATTGATTATTTTTATTTGGTTGGAATGTATATAAATATAAATATAAATATATATATATATATATATATATATATATATATATATATATATATATATATTATTAGAGATATTAAATGATATTATTTTATTTTATCAAAGATTAAGATGATATTATTTTATTTTATTAAAGATTAAGATAAAAATGGAGGCATCAAAATAAATGTTGCAATTTGACATTAATCACGAGAGGTGATTTATTTGAATAAATGTTGAAATTGGTTGGGACATTGGAGAGTTATTTTTATGCTTCATGTTTTAAGTGGGAAAAGTTAGAATAGTTTTTTTGTCTTTTCAAGTTTGAAATGGTTTGTTTTAAAAGTAATTGTAGTTATGTATTTTAATTGCGACATAGTTCAGTTATTGTTGTGTGAGAATAAAAGGTTTATGATAAATAAAGTTTAGGTGAACACATATAATATTTGGATGTTTGTTGTTAAATATATATATGTCATACATGATTTTTCACTTTTATATTTGTATCATAATGTTGTTAATACAATTGTGTGCTAAGGTAGGGGCATTAGGCATCGTTTTAATTTTATATTACATGTAATAATAATGTGAGTTTAAGTTATGTGGTTGTTTGATAATATGAAATGAAATATTGTTATTGTGAATGTAATGCCTGCATACGTGATGTGATGGTGCGGATGAGAAACGTGCATCTCGACCAAAGGTGAGGAAGCTTTGGGAGCTGACACTAAGGGGGCTTTGGGACTTGACTGTAAGGACTCTAACTCTGGTCTCTAAGAGAGTAATAGGGAGTGGCAAACTCGGCTTAATTGTATCAGAGGTGAACTTCACTTGGGGAAGCTCTTTGGAATAGTGGGAAGAGAAACCTATGTACTTTGCTCGTAAGACTCGAAAAGAAGTAGGGGAAGTAGGCTTTTTGTCTAAAGACTCTTGGGGACTAGGAAGGAAGAATGAGTTTAACTCTAGAGGTGAGCTGATTTTGGATGATAAACTATGTGCGATGGTTATGTTGATGATTGGACCTTTTGAGTCTATATGTGAATTTAATATTGTTGGATGATACAACAATAATTGCTATTTGATTTTGTGGTATTGTATGAATTAATGAAAGATTAAATGAGACGTGTTATGATATATTATTATATATTTGTAAATTTAATTATTATGTTTTTGTTAAGTTTTAGCTCACCCGTACATATTAGTAGTTATTAGGGATGACATAAAAACCCGTATCCGTGAGTACCCGCGGATAAAATCCGTTACGGGTATTTCGTACCCGCGGGTAACGGGTAGCAGGTATTTTAATACCCGATTGTTAATGGGTCGGGTTCGGATATCACACTATCCGCACTCGCGGGTACCCGCTACCCGATTGGTTTTTTAAATTATTTTTTAAGCTGTTGAATTCTGTGTTTGCCTCAAACCTTAAATTTCACTTTTGAAGGGTCACACACAACACAAACTCAAGAAAGGGAGTCCCATTACTTCCCTCCCACACCGGCACCACCAAATATCTGAACTTCTTCTTCTTGTAACCCTTCATAAGCCACGTTGATGAACGACACTGCTACAGGGTCTCACAGTGTCGTTGCCGCTCAAAACACAGATCTCGCGTTGTTGCCACTCAAAACACAGATCTTGCATTGCTACCGCCACGCGTAATTGGCAACGTTGTCGAACACGTCGCAGCCGCTGCCTACCTTGTCAAGGATGTGTGCGTGGAGCGTGTTGGCGCTCTCCCTGGTGATCATCACTGGCGACCCCCATTCGTGAAGTTTCCTTCCCCTTTTTCTTTCCGTTTCTGTTTCGTTTTTAAGAGAAAAAAAATTCGGTGGCTTGCGATGTGAGGGTTATTGTTCGAGCTCTAAGGAAGAAGCAGTTAGCTACGGTGTGAGGGTTATTGTTCACTAGAGAAGAAGCAGCTGCTAGGGACTTCCCCTGTACTGCACCAAATGGGAGGAAAAGGAGAAACCCTAAAAGAAGGGTTTGGGCTTGGCCCATCTTAGGTTATGAAAGAAAATTTTAAAAAAAATTTGGTTCCTATCCATTTTAAAAATAAAATTAATAATAAAAGAATGATTTGGATTTTTGGCCCGTTTTTATAAAATAATTATTTAAACATTGATCCTAATTTTGTTTGACAAAATAATATGTTTTTTTTTTCAATTTAATTTAAACATTTTTTTTTAAATCATAAAATATTATTTTTTTAAAAAAATTATGGTTTAAAATAGGTATTCAACGGGTATCCACGGGTTGAAAAAAATCCGTGGATTTTTTTATGCGAATATCCGACAAGTAACGGAGCGGGTACGTATATACTTTTTTACATGCGGGTCAGGTTCGGGTTTCACATTATCCGACTCGAACCCGACCTGTTGTCATCTTTAGTAGTTATGATTTCTATGTGTAATGATCGTATGACCTGTGTTGTAATAAACAAATAATGTTACAAATAGTAGTTCGAATGCACCTTAGTGTGAAGGCTCAATTAACTCTCAGCCTAGACTACTTTCTTCTATGTAAACCCCATAGATTGTCTACTTTCTTCTACTAAGACTCTGAATTCAATATATACCATAGCCACAAGCATAATGAATTCCTTTCTGGAACCACTTCATTCAACACACTAAAATACATATTATTTTCTTACTTTAAATTAATTAGTTACATTTGAAGTTTAATTAAACTACTTATTGAGTTTTTTTATTTTTTTATTTATTTATTTAAGAGGATTTGTGGAGATAATGAAACTAACCTTTACATTTATTTTAAGGAAATAATTGCTATAATGTCATTACGAACTGTGAGTTAATGTAATATGGATAAAAGCTACTTGTTTCAGAGTTGACTACTTTTATTACTTTTGATGCAATTTTATGACCATAAACCCACTGAAACCGTTTTTGTATAGGTGAATAGTTAATTTTTGAAATTTTTTTATTACGAAAGAAAGCTTAATGTCGTTTTGTTACAATTAAAAATAATTATTGTGGCAATATTTATCTAACTAAAAATATGTATTTAAAATTAAATAAATTCTATATAACTTTAAGTTATTATGTTTTCTCAATGACTTATTAATGAAGTATATTAATTAATTTAAATTATTTACAAAATTCATAAAATAATTAAAACAATAGAAAATATTTAATATGTTACAATTTTAGTCAAAAACAACTGACACTAAAAGGTAATAAAATTTAGGGGAATCCAAGAAATTCAATACTAAATGCGATTATGTGTAAAATCGATTAAGAAAAAAAGAAAGAAAGAAAAGAATCCTAATTGAATACTTTATGTCGTTTTTGTTATAATGACATAAAAACAAGTATGAGAATCTAAGCATTCACAACACAATTGAGGAAATGTAATGAAGATAAAAAAAAAAAGACAGATTATTTACTTTTAGTCCAGTTTTGATCTCACTCTTTTATATATAGATTTTTTGATTTTGAATTTAATTATGTGAAAAATGATAAAATTAATTTTTAATCAATTAACAACGTAAAAGATGTTTAATTTTTCTTACATTAATAATTAACAATTAGCAATGCAACTAGCTTACATTTAACTTTGACTTTAATTTCTCAAGTCAGAATTTTCTTTATAATTTATACTAATTTAAATGAGTTAAAAGTGAATTTACATTAAAATTAAATTTTTATTTTTAAAATTTATAAGAATTTAACCAATTAATTTTTCATTAATACAAACCTCGTTGTAACATTAATTAATTAATTAAATCTTAACTTTCTTGAATATTGTCGAAATCAAAATACACTTATTCTTACATAATAATGACTCGGTCCTTTTCATTGAATTTGTTTCTGTATCTCATCGGTGGACTATAAATACCTAATAATCTACTTTGTTGTATTTAACTAAGAAAGTGAAGAAAAATTAGTCTCTGTAAGAAAGTCCAAAAAAATTATTTGGTACATGTAAAAAAGTGAAAGCAGGGGCAGAATGAGCATGTCTAGTAACAACTAACACACACAAGTCACACAACCTCTGAAATAGGCTTGTTTCTTGTGTCTGGTGGGAATAGACAACACAGAAGCGACACGCATGACACGACACAGCACAAGTTGAAATAAAATAAAAGAAAAATAAATAAATGAGCAACAAAATTGGACTATGTATAAGTTAATAAACAAAAGTACTCCATACAACGGAGAGTGGTCATTCATTATTCCAACCGAGTAACGCCGTTTCCTTTCCCATCTTCTCTCACTCACACCGCGCGTCGTTCAACGGAACGCTTCTTTTTCTGCTCCTTCTTCTTCTTCTTCTTCTTCTTCTTTGTCTTCTTCTTTCTGCTTCAGCTTTTGTAACTGGTAATCTCTTACGGTGGACGCTGTCGGAAACGGGATCTTGTAGAGATAATAAAGAGGATTCAGTGATTCAGATTGGTTCTTCTGCAGGCGTTACAAAGCGAATCGTGTTGTTTTGGCGAATATTTATATTTTAAATTTTTATTTTTTCCTCGGGCGTTGACCTGCGTTGAACCATGTTGAGCCGGGCGTCAAATGTTTCGGCCGAAGGTGGGAGTCGAATGAAGAACGTTTTTTTGTAGAATTTGAGGTTTCTTAATATGTTGTTTGGGTTAACGGTGTGGTTTTTGTTTTTCCTGGTGGTGAAGCAGTGGTTGGTTCTGGTGACGGTGAGGATGAGCTGTATGAACAGCTCTGGAAGGGTTGCGCGGGACCACTGGTGGATGTTCCTCGTGTTGGCCATAGAGTGTTCTATTTTCCACAAGGCCACATGGAGCAAGTGAGTTTGGTAGCTTGAGGAAATAATTTGTTCTTATTTTGTGTGTAATTGTGAAATTTTAATTTTGTTTTTCTTTACCATCTATTTTTGAGAGATTTGTGGACAAAATAAAGAGAGTAGAGTGAGTTTTTGTTTTTTTTTTTAATTTGTTGATGTTGGTGGTGGTGGTTGCGTAGTTAGAGGCTTCAACCAACCAGGAATTGAATCAGAGGATTCCTCTGCTGCACCTTCCCACGAAGATCCTTTGTCGCGTCGTGAACGTTCATTTACTGGTAATTATTTTCTTTTCTTTTGTAATTATCCTTCTTTTTGTGTTGGTAATTTGGGAAAAATATGAATCTTGTTTGGATGTGTGAGAAGATGGTGGAAGGGGCATCTTGGTTTTGGAGTTTCTATTATCGTGAAAAGTTTAAAATTGAGATTGTGGTCGCAGTTTTGTCGTGAATCTTGATGTTGTGGAAAATTACTGACAAATGCGGTTGATGTGACTGCAACTGTGGCTTTAGAGAATCCCAACCTAACTTTGAGTTTTGGCATACAAATGCTTACTTTGAATTTGGCATGTTGTAGGCTGAGCAAGAAACGGATGAGGTTTATGCGCAGATCACTTTGGTGCCGGAATCTAATGTAAGGATGTAATTGCCTCTTTTGATTTTCATGGTCAACTTAGATTCTTCTCTATGATTGTTTAGATTCTAATGGTGCTAATATGTTAGCAAGATGAGCCTACAAGTCCTGATCCGTGCACTGATGAACCTACAAGGGCACCGGCTCACTCGTTCTGCAAGGTCTTGACTGCTTCTGATACTAGCACCCATGGTGGCTTCTCTGTTCTCAGGAAACATGCCACTGAGTGCCTTCCTGCATTGGTACTACAATCTGTTTTGTTTTTGTTGAATTTCTTTTCGCAGTTCTCTTTCCTGTTTCCTTATTTCAGAGAACTATGTTTTTGATTTGTTTTATAGGATATGTCCCAACCAACCCCAACCCAGGAATTGGTTGCAAAGGATCTTCATGGTTATGAATGGCGGTTTAAGCATATATTTAGAGGTAAAGGAGATGGGAAATTGATGAGTTTTCTTCAAAGTCCTACTGTCCTAGTGATTTAACTTTCTGATTGCCTACAGATGGTACCTTGTTTTTAATTTTTTTTCAGGTCAGCCACGCAGACACTTGCTCACAACTGGATGGAGTACTTTTGTGACTTCCAAAAGATTAGTTGCAGGGGATACCTTTGTGTTCTTGAGGTAAACATTTATATGTTTTCATCTCTTTAGTTTCCTTTTTATCGTTCATAGATCTTGGTTTGTAATAAAAAGATCATGTCAAATATTTTCAGTTTTTCTATACCAGTTTTTCTTTAACTGAGATCTTATGTGTAGAGGGGACAATGGGGAATTACGTGTCGGAGTGAGACGTCTAGCTCGCCAGGCAAGTAGCATGCCTTCATCTGTGATCTCCAGTCAAAGCATGCACCTGGGAGTTCTTGCAACTGCCTCTCATGCTGTTGCAACTCAGACTCTTTTTGTGGTATATTATAAGCCAAGGTAGAACTTTTACTTTTTCAAGAACTAGAAAATGTCTCAGTGATAAATAGTTAGTGGGTGATTGCTGATATGAGTTGTTTTCTTAGGACGAGCCAGTTCATCATTGGAGTGAACAAGTATTTGGAGGCTGTGAGCACGAAGTTTGGTGTTGGCATGAGGTTTAAGATGAGATTCGAGGGGGATGATTCCGCTGAGACTGACAAAAGGTAGTACAATTTGTCGGGATAGTTTATATGCGACCTTTTCATAGCTATTCTAATACGTTGTTGTTCAGATTTTCGGGTACCATAGTTGGAATTGAAGATATTTCTCCTCATTGGGAAAATTCAAAATGGCGATCGCTGAAGGTATTCTCATCTTTCAATCTGCAGTTGTTTACTTACTTTTTTGGTGATCATGTTACTTATCTTTTCTTTTGTTGTCAATCCCCAGGTTCAATGGGATGAACTTGCAGCTGTTCCAAGACCTGAGAGGGTTTCACCGTGGGAAATAGAACCATTTGTAGCTTCTTCTACTACACCCTCGGTTCAACCCACTATTGTGAAGACTAAAAGGCCCCGACCATCCAGCGAAGTTCCAGATGTTGGTGAGTAATTATATGTGGTAACTCATTTGCTATATTTATTGATTTTCTGGTCTTGTTTGACACTCAACAATTACTTTCAAACTAGATGCAACATCCGCTGCTTCTGCTTTCTGGGATGCTGATCTGCCACAGCCTGATACGACACAAATCAATGTTTTGGCCGAAAGCAAACAGAATGACAATACTGGTACATGGCATCATATGCAAACTGACATGAATAGTAAAAGCAACAGCAACAACACTATGTTAAGGAATCAGACCGAAGGAAGTTGGCTCTCGTCTCCCCATTCCAGTTGTCCATCTCAATTGTTTCAAGACACAACAGATGATAGCAAGAGTGTCTCAGCTTGGCCTGTTTCAAAGCCTCATCCGTCCAGATTGAACAATGAGCATGCGCTTGACCAAGTTGACAAGGAGAGCAAAGTTGAGACTGCTACAAGTTATCGGTTATTTGGAATTGATCTTATTGATCATTCTAGGAACTCACCTGCTGTAGAGAAGGCATCTCCGCTTGCAGTAAATGTACCCAAAGTTACTACTGAAGGATGTACTAGCACCTTGTCCCAAACCGATGCTGGCCATATGTCGGAGGTACCAAAGGCTTCTTCCAAGGAGAGGAAACAAGAACAGCAACAAGTGTCTCCTAAGGAGACTCAGAGCAAGCAAATTTCTAGAAGTCGCACTAAGGTGTTGAATATAGATTGTTAGCTGTTTAGTTGTTCATATTCCAAGCCTATAAAAAGATCTTTTTTCTAACTTGAGTGTTGCATTGATGTTGAAAACCTGCCAAAAGGTTCAAATGCAGGGTGTTGCAGTGGGTCGTGCTGTAGATTTAACAATGTTGGATGGGTATGATCAACTTATAAATGAATTGGAGGAGATGTTTGACATAAAGGGACAGCTTCAAAACAGGAATAAGTGGGAAATTGTCTTCACTGATGATGAAGGTGACATGATGCTTGTGGGAGATGATCCATGGCCGTGAGTATCTATTATACACAATTATAGGATCACACAGTGATACACACGTTTCTATCAAAAGAATAAGTTGTAGGAACAATATTACTAATTCAGGATTGGCTTTGGAGAGGAAAATACAAAGAGTATACTTAGATATCATAAAACAGTGTAAGACTGCTGATTATGTGATATTTTCTTGCAGTGAATTCTGTAGTATGGTGAGAAGAATCTTCATTTGCTCCAGTCAGGATGTGAAGAAGATGAACTGTGGAAGCAAACTGCCAATCTCTTCAGTGGAAGATGGGACTGTAATAAGCTCGGATACAACTGAAACCTGAAACTTTGACATTCTTTCTTGCGGTTTTGCGTTTGTTTGTCAGCACCCAAATGCTGATCCTTCTTCTTGTTGCTTCAATTGTTTGTGGGAAGGAAGTAGGTCTATTTGGGCTGGGTAAGTTTCATGTTATTAGATGTGAAACACTAGCTAATTGTAACTTAATTTGTAGAGACACCACCAGGCATTAATTGTGTTAGAAAAAAAAAGACCAAAACAGATTTCTTTAATAAATTAGTGGGAGATGGCAAATTTAGGCTTTAGCATCTGTGAATATTCATGTTAAGTTTGGAAGAAGAATATGTTGGGGTTTGATTTGCCTTTTTGTGGGAAGGTGCTTATTCATTTGTGCTTTGTATCCATATCTCATGCACTGTCCTCTAAAATTCTAATCTGGTTGAGTCAATGTATGATGCTGTCATATCACTGAATGTAAATTATGGCATTAAATTGCTTCAATTGTATTGTTCAGATATACAGTGGTCCACTGTGACAGTGAGTCGTTGATTCACCTGACATAGGGGCTGAGTTTTGCAGGGTGGTGGCACCACTCAAAATTCAACAACGGTAAAATTTCTTGTTACCACTCAAGTCTCCATAAAGGTTTTTTGACTCACAATTTTGTTGCATTTGAAACATAATCTCAACCATTCCCATTATCGATTATCAACTTGCTCCAAAGAGTAACTTGGACAAATTCAACTTTTGAATCATGATTATATTTGAATAAATTAAATTTGAATAACCCTTAATGTATATATTCGAATATATAAGTGAAATCAGAAAAGAAGTATATCTAATAGTAATGATTAGTATTTGTTTGTTTACTATAACACTTGAATGTAATTTAAGATATTAATGATCAATTAATTGTTCGTAGAGGAATGTAACGTTCCTTTTTAGTAATAGGAAAGTTGAAACAGTAGAAGTGTAAACAGTACTTACAAGAAGTAAGAAATGTAAATACATATTTACTTTCAATGTGTTATACCGTTGCTGCATATCCATAATACTGACGGGAACTTTTGAGCGTAAACTACTGTTGGAAATATTATAGTTGGGAAGTTCTATTCATGAAAATATACTAAACATTTTTTTTTAAATTTTCAGTCTCTGTTTTTTCTCGGTAAAATTCCGCTCTTGTAATTAAAAGATAAATTACAAAATATAAAGGCTGTGTAGTTTAAAAATAATAATAAAGAAAGTAGTATAGAAATTAAAAAATAATTAATGTTATTATTATTATTATTATTATTATTATTATTATTAATTAGAATGAAACAGTAATCAGTAATTGCATAATTAATTATGAAAAGAGAGGGGAATGTTTCTTCACATTTCCATGTTCATGTATGTACCTTTGATTATTTATTTTTTTTGCTTTTTCTTATTGAAATATTTGTTTTTTTCCTATCATCTCAAACAATTAATTTTATTTTTTCTTTTTTTTTCACTGTTTTTATCCTCTTCGATCTATCTCTTTTAAGGATAAAAGTTTTATTTTTTACTTAATCATGTGTTCTAGCATATTAATAATACTTTCGGCCGAATTTATCTCATATTCTCAATAAATCAATAATATTTTCGGCTGAATTATTCTCAGATAGTTTCATGTCAAATAAGTTAGTCCTGAGGATTATCACCTAATCAAAGTTAGCAACATTACACATAAAATAACTTTATAATCGTGATTAGAATATACTTTGACCTTTTTTAATCTTCTATATATGTTTATAAGGATATATAGGTTTATAAGGTCAGTAAGCACCCAAAGTGAAAGGTTAGCTTGTTTTCTAAACAAAAATCATATTTGTAAGGATGAATCCTATTTTTCGAACACTGAATTGAATATTGGAGTGTCATGGTAGATTGTAGATATTTTATCGAGATTGAAAATCAAGAAGAGTTACAATGAAAAGATTGAAGATATAAAGATTAGTCCAATTGATCTAATGAATGATTTTATAAGGTCAATCCAATCTTAGAAGAGCAACATACAAATCAAAATTCATGTTCGAAGTTTCTTTTTATGTTTTTCTAAGGCAAGGAAGAAAAGCAATTATGATATTTATTGTTTGTCTTTCTTTAACTAATAAAAAAATAAATCTAATTTTTTTCACATGTTAATAAGCTTGGTTATGGGACAATTATTTAATAAGGAAGGTAAAGTGTGTTACCAATAATTTTGAGTTGATTACCACTTGAATTAAGGTAGATCATGAAACTCGTGATTAGACAATCATTTAGATTGACATTTTAGGTGATTGTCTGATCGAGATTTGACAAGATGTAATAAGTTATTTAGGATAGTTTGGATCCAAAGAAAAATGAACAATAGTGGATAGGGAGTTGTTTCAAATTTAATAGAATCTTCTTCTATATAGTTATTTGGAAGCAAAGTCTTGATTTAGGTAATGTCTTAACTCATTAAGTCAAATTACATGTAAAAATTGTCATTATTAACTCTATTTAGACCTATTAATAGTCACAAATATCCTCATCAAAAGAGGCAAGGAGAAAAACATAATTGAATGTTTCTAGTTTAAAGTCTCTTAATATCTTTGGTTATAACGTTTTGACACCACACATTGAGTAGTTTATTGGCTCATAAGATTTCACATCTTATGTAAAAACCTTTCAAGCACATATATTGATTAGTGGATAGTTAAACATGTAATATGTTTGTTGAAACTTTTCCAAGGTACTCTCCACTTTAGAGCCTGATCGTCACAGTTTTATCTTTAAAAGAAGGACCAATGGAGGGCTTATGAAGTATTGTTCACTTTAGAGTCTGTACTTCGTTAGGATTTTATCCTTAAAAAGTGTCTTAGAGGGTGTAAGGAGGAATAAGTATTTAAATTGTCTTAGGCCTTGACTCCTAAGCGATGTAGACTATTGGGCATGGTAAGAACACAAGCCTCCCAGTTGAGGTCTAAGTGATGTTCATCTTCAATGGAGGAAGAGGCTAATGGTTTGTCTTAGAATTTTGTTATTGGTTCCATAATAAGTGTCAATGTTCTAATCTCAAGTCTGTCGAATATCATTGTTAGAGCTTCATAACTATTTTGTCCTTAAAAAACACCTTAAAAAATAAAAGAAAAAAATAATATTTAAATTATCTTATTAAGCAATGCCAGAGTATTAAATGTAGTAAAAAATATCAAACTACATCTCATATAAATACTGAACAAGTTAAGAAAAAAGAAAAAAAAATATACATTTAAGTCTTTTATAACTTAAATCTTACATTATTTCTAACTATAACAAGTAGTAATATTGTAAGCATGGTTTGAACATATTAATATACATTAATAATATATATATATATATAACTTCAATTCTGATTAGTAACAGTACAAACAAAATTTATAATTTTACATATAAAATATAGGGTTAAATATGTTTTTAGTCCCTTAACTTTTAGTGGAAATTGGAATTAGTCCCTCTTCAAAACTTTGGCCTAATTTAGTCCCCCAACTTTAGAAATGTATGAATTTTGTTCTTTTAACTAAATTTTGTTAGGTTTATTTGATGTTTTAAGCATGTTTGATGATAACATTTAAGTTGTTTATACTGTTTGACATATTTTTGCTTCAATGTTAATTAAGAAACGTGTTTGAAATATAAAATAAAGTTAACAAAATTTGGTTAAAGCCAAAATTTTGAAGAGGGACTAATTTTAATTTTCACTAAAAATTAAAGGACCAAAAACATGTTTAACCCTAAAATGTATAATTAGACAAGATATATTGACTTAAAGAGAATAAGTTAATTTTACTAACTAAACATTTCTTTTAGGTCACAAAAAAAAGGGTAAGTGGCCTGCCTATGAGAAAATTTTCCTCCGACCTTTCGAGAAGCCAAGAGTCAAATTGCTTTTATGTATATTCTCGTTATTATAATTTAGGAAATAAAATAATATAAAAGATACGACTACTTGTCGACATTGCTGTATCATGTCAACATCCATTTTGAAATAGGTAAACCATGCTTCGTGCGAATTAATTAGACCCTTTTTTTGCACAACATAACCAAACATTGAATTTCTTTTCCCGTACGACGGGAACAACATAGAACACTGTTTTTTTTTCTCCTTTTGACATAAATATTATCAATTTTTTAATTTTAATTTTCAAGTTTACGCAATTGTTTTCTAATCGATTTCATAATGAAAACGTTTGCATGTTAGTTTGGAAACACCAAAAAATAAAATAAAATAAACTATTAACGTTATATTCTTATTTATTTAATCTAAATAAAGTAACAATTTATAAATAATCTACCTTTTTACCTTTCTTTACTCATCTCACTTCCCATTAATCGTGAGAGAAACTTATGACCAGATGTCTCCTAAATCTCCTTTATTAACTAATATCTATCAAATTGGTTACTTTCAAATTTTATTTTATTATAACTTCTCGTATTAACAATAGATCTTTATATTTTATTAACGTCGGTTTTAGATTCGACGTCTTTGTGGATGACGTTAATCAGACGTCATACTGGATATACTCGACATCTTTATAAACGTCGGATTTGTATACAACAGACGTTTATATAGACGTCGGATGTGTATACAACAAACGTCTATATAGACGTCGAAAAATTCAAAATTTAATACAAACAATTAAAAGATTAATCGTTTGTGTTAAATTTCAAACGGGAACTAAGTTTCACTAAATGATTTGATACTTATAATCTAACATGCCAATTATAATAACACAACTAAACTTTATCAAATGCATATTCAAAAGCCAATAACACATGCATACCTAAAAGCCAAAAACATGCAAACGCAAAAGCCAATAACATGCATACACAAAAGACAATAACACGCATACAATAAAAGTTTTCAACAAAAAAACTAACATTTTTAGCATATTAAAAAAGCAATGGAGGGAAATGGAGGATTGCACGACCAAAAACGTAGGACATAAAGTGTCAAAAATGTCGCCCAAGAACATGCCACAAACTACACCAAAACGAATTTTAATTGGTTCAAACAGAAGATATTTCTTCAAAGACTAATTTAATCGAAGTAAAAGTAAATTTAAACGGTACAAAAGAGAGAAATCGCACCTGGAAATGCAATGCTGAAGAGAGAAAACGCGAGGAGGAAGACGATGACTAGTGAACGTAATTGCTTGCGGGTTCGTGTTTTCCAGTATAAGAGCCTATAGACGTCGGGTGCTGGGGGAACCGACATCTGTAATAGTATAGACGTAGGGACGCTCACTAATATGACGTCTTTATGATTTAAAAATTAATATTCGTGGGGCATATAGACGTCGGTTATAGGGGGCCGACGTCTATAATCGTATATAGACGTCAGGGGGTGGCGGGATCTGACGTCTATATATTGACTATTCACCTACCTGTTAGGCCTATAGACGTCAGTTAGGAGGGGCCCAATCGTATATAGATGTCGGGGATGGCGGGATCTGACGTCTATATGGCGGAAAAGAATGAGTACTCACCTACCTGTCAGGCCTATAGACGTCAGTTAAGAGGGGTCCCGACGTCTATAATATTATAGACGTCGGGGCCCCTCCTAACCGACATTTCTAGGTCTAATTTATTTACAAAATTGCCACCGATCAATAATTTACGTCGGACCCACCCTAATTGACTTCTAAGGGGTGACGTTAAAAGCCAATTTTGCACTAGTGTAAATCATATTTGAATCCATTATTGTATTTCATATGAGTCACATAATTAATTAATTTATTAATTAACTATAACATTTTCACATGTGTTGTCATAACATTTCGTGATTTAATACATAAATCATAATATACATTAAAAGATCTTATATAAATTGTTTCCATCATTATTTATTATTAAAGATACAAAAATAACAAAAAGTCATCGCAATTATGTGTCACTCAATCCACATGCTCCCCTTTCATATATTACTATATTATTCCTTTCTCCTTAATATGACTTTATAACGAGAAGTCCACAATAGGTTCAAATGTAATGTCGTTTTTAATAACAATAACATGATTTATGTTTTTCATCATAATTTGCTCGCATATACATAAAGAAGAAAACAAAACTTTAGAAACTTGTACATTAAAAAGCTCAATGTGTCACAAACATTAATAAAAACATTAGTAGACATTATGCTTGTATTCTTTACATGGCCAAAAAATAATTTGAATGATAACTGTTTTGTTATAATAAACTTTTAGTGGCATGGCAATACTGTTGAATACTCCAAGTCCTAAAATAAACTTATGCAACAAATTAGCATGAACTGTAGCCTCAAAACATAACACAAATTCAACTTCCATGGTGGATACAACACTAACATCCTACTTCACACTTTTCCATGAAATTGCTCTTTCAACTAAAAGATACACATAAAACCAAATGTGGACTTTCTTATATCCATACAACTGGCAAAGTGTAAATATGTATATCCAATTGAAATAACGAGAAACACTAGAAGGGGGTTGATAATATTTTTGTACATCTTTCCGAAGCTGATGTCTTGATTGTAGTTGTTGAGCTTGAATGATCTTCATAAGTTGTTTATCTTTTACTCTATAAGCATTGTTCTCATGAAACTTTTATAGTCTCATCTCCTAGTTTATATTCCTAGCGTTTATAGGATGATGTCTATTATGCATGTTGAGAATTTATTTTCTTTAGGATGTATGTCTATAATTCTAAAACATAACACACAAACAATTTTATATTGGTTCACTTAATTGAGCTACATCCAATTCTTCTCTAATATAACTTAGAGGGTTTCATTAGTGTAGAAAAAGATAGGCCTTATTTTTCAACCAAGAGGGGGGCAAGGGTGTGTGAATTGGTTTTATTTTCATGCATTCTTTGAGATCCTTATAAAACTTCAAGATTAGATCTACCTAGAGTGAATTTGGATAGAGTGTTCATCAAGTATTTAATTCTCTCTAGTTGTGTAGGACAATTCATGCATTCTTGAACCTTTATTTAATTTTCACTTTCAGCTTGCCTAGATGATTTCATCACAGTTTCCAATTCAGTTTTTAGGCAATCATTCTCATTTACAATATTTTCAATTCTCTTATCTAAGTCTCTTTTCTCACTTTTTAGCCTATTTACTTGATATTTCGTTTTCATTGCCTCACCATGTAGTTCTTGAAATGCATCAAGTAATTGATAATACATGTCCTCAATTGACTTATCTCTAAAGCTGCTTGCACTACTTTTTGAACAGATTGAGCCAACCATCAAACACAGGTTTGTCTCCTCTTTAAGGATTTCATCATAGTCACTTGATAGAGAGTAGGAATCACTGTCTTCCTAGGCTATATAAGCCTTTTTCTGCCTATGCTTCCTGTTGTCTTGACTACTTCTATCATCCAGTTTATGCTTCATTTTCAAGACTAGAAATTCAGGTTTGATGTGCCTAACTTTGCCACATTAATAACAAGTTGGGGTAGCAACAACTTTTCCTTTTCTCCTATTTGATCTTGTGTTTCCTACAAAACCAAAACTGGATTTATTTCTTGATTTCATGAATTTGGAAAACCTTTAAGATCTGGATTCTCTGTTTCAGAATCAACCTCTTCAACATGTCTTCTTGAGGTAGTCTTGCTTGTTGTCTTAAGGGTAATAATGTGTTTCTGTTCTCCTTCTTCTTCCTCCTTCAATCTGCTAAGCTCCAACTCAAGTTCTGATATGGCATTGTTGTCAAGTCTTGATGTATTTGAATTGATTCTTAATTCCATATGCTTTTTCATTAATTGTTAGAGTAATTCATCTGTTTCAATTCTTTTTGTGTTTAACTCATTCATTAGCATGATTTATGAATTGCATGAGTGCTAGGAGGTTCCTTACAATTCAGGTTTTTATTGAATTACTCCCAAGGGTTATATTGCTCAAGGATGAGGGTATGAGTCTTGGTCGTCTTTAAGCTCTTCATCTTCACATCTTATT
Source organism: Vigna reflexopilosa (assembly GCA_027742785.1). Classification (NCBI taxonomy): domain Eukaryota; kingdom Viridiplantae; phylum Streptophyta; class Magnoliopsida; order Fabales; family Fabaceae; genus Vigna; species Vigna reflexopilosa. Next base: position 7,309,755 of record CM050929.1, on the reverse strand, counting down.
ACTAGGAATGCTAGGAATTGCATGAACTGGTAATTTGGGACATGCTTATTCGTCGAGGGATAGGGTTTAGGTGATTTAGTGAGTCACGTCTTTAAGCTCTTTTATCTTTTATTTTGTTTTATTTTATTTTATTTTATTTTAGTCTTTTCTTTTTAATTTAGTTGTATGGTTTGGATTTGATTTTCTGTTTTTGTGTGTTTGAGTTCTTTTTTAGGTTATATGTTGTTTCTGATGGTAGTAATGACAACATCTACCGATGGATGCTTCCCCAACATCTACTGATGGATGTTGTTATGGATGAGGACGCTAACCAGACATCTACTGATGGATGTTAGATGATTAGGCATCTACTGATGGATGCCGATGAAGATGAGAAAGATTGGTGTCTATTGAGGGATACCATTAAGATAAGAAATACTAGCATATACGGATGAATGTTATGTGATTAGACATCTACTGATGGATGTTATCGACAACATCTACTGAAGGATGCTATGATAAAGACTGGGTCAAGCTAGTGACGTTAAAGAAGCGCTTGCTGGGAGGCAACCCAGTTTTCTGAACTCTTCCTTTTAAAATGGTTATTTTTAATTTTTTTTATTATTGTACTCTACTTGAATGAATTGAACTGTTTTGATTCAACAATGTTGTGTTTTGTGATGAGTAGTGATTTATGAGATTCTGGTGTGTTGATTGATGTTTAGATGATGCATGGTGTGATAATATACAGGTGATGGCTCACAATGTGTGAGGTAAATTTGGTTGAGATACTAAGCAGGATGTTTTTCTGAATTCTGGGACTTGTGAGTTTACCTGTGTGAGTTTTGGGCTTCAGAGTTGTTTGTAAATAATTGCTATTACTTTGAAAGCATGAATGATTTTGCCCAAATTTTCTGTGAGTAAAATACTTGCTTGCAGGTTTCATATGATCAAGGCCATCTTTTGTTATCCCTTATTCTTTTAGCCTTCACATGATTTTTGCCCACTGAAAAGAGAACAATTTGTTCTAACCTTTGAACTTTGAACCTTATGCATGTTTTGAAAAACCTTTTTGAAAATCTTTACCTTGAGTTAAGTTGAGAACATTTGATGAGGTACTTATAAAGGTTCAAGTTTGGGGTTGCTAGGTAGCAACCCATTTCTCTAGACATTGAGCAATTGAAAAGCAAAAGCAAGAGAAAGGAAAAATAAAAGAAAAGAAAAATGAAAAGAAAAAGCTCACAACAGGGAAAATTGGGAAAAAGAAAGAGAATTTGTGCTTAAAGGATAAATTCATAAATGTTTCTCTTAACTCAAGAAATTTTGCTGACCAGAAAAACCAATTTTCTTCTTAGCCCAGCCAAGCTAAAGGCCATGAAAAACCCTTGTGATGATGACTTGCTTGTGAGTATGTTTGATTGTGATTAAATGAAAGGCAAAATTAATTTGTGTGACATTGTGATAACAGAGTGAAAAAGACACCAACATCTCACTATACACCTTTAAGTTGAGTAATACACTTTTGAGTGCTTGAGTGCTTGAGTGATACACTTTTGAGTGCTTGAGTGAAACACTTTCCTTGGTGAGAAGCAGTTCTCTAAATTTCTGATTGCATCTTTGCTTGGTTGATTGATCATTCTTAAGGATAACATCTGTTGAAAGTGTATGAGTATCACATTGATTTTGATTGAATTAAAGCATTTGCACATCTTGACTAAGATCTTTATGCTGAATTGATAAAAGTGATTTCTTGTCTTGAAAGGAAAAGTTTTTGAAAAATGTTGAGTCAATGTAGTGATTGTTCTGAAAAACTGAGTTACATTCTATTTTGCTTAAGGACAAACAAAGTTCTAAGTTTGGGGTTGTGATAACGGTTTAAAACACTGTTATTTGTTATGTGATTTTGATACTAAAAGCACCATTTTTCACTTGGAAATTTGCTTGGACCCATGCTTTTTCAGTAAATTGTATAAGAGAGTTGAGGTTGATTTAAATGATTTTATGACTAATTCCCCTTGTTTTGACAGAGATTGAAGTAATACTGGAAGCAGAGATGAAGAGCCAAGAAGATGGAGCTCAAAAAGGCCTAAAAAAGCACAAGAGGGAGGGACAACACGAAACCCGGGCGCCCTGAATGGAAGCTTGAGCGAGGAAAACCGATGTCCATCGCCCGGGCGCCCTCCCTGACCACTTGGGCGACAGGGTCTCAAAGCTTGGGCGTCCAACTCGAAGCCCGGTCCTTACATGAGGTGTTCTCAATTCACTGGCAGAAAGAGTACAACAATACACTCTTTTCCCAATTCTTAGGCTTTCTCTGTCTCATTCTCTTCCATTATTCATATAGTTCCCCCATGTCTATGGGGAACTAATTTCTATTTGTTGTTGGGGGATGATGTAACCTTGTAAACTCTCATGTATTTGAATTGATTCTTAATTCCATATGCTTTTTCATTAATTGTTAGAGTAATTCATTTGTTTCAATGCTTGCTGTGTTTAACTCATTCATTAGCATGATTTATGAATTGCATGAGTGTCGGGAGGTTCCTTCTAATTCAGGTTCTTGTTGAATTACTCCCAAGGGTTATATTGCTCAAGGATGAAAGTATGAGTCTTGGTCGTCTTTAAGCTCTTGATCTTTAAATCTTATTACTAGGAATGCTAGGAATTGCATGAATTGGTAATTTGGGACATGCTTATTCGCCGAGGGATAGGGTTTAGGTGATTTAGTGAGTGACGTGGCATTAATGCATAAAGAAGAATTCTTATATACATGAGAGGGAACTTGGTGAAATCTAACCCTAACAATATATCCATCTCATATTAATCAACATCCGTTCATCTTTGTGCTCCTTTGCTATTGATCAATTGCATTCATATTTAATTTTATGTTTTTGCATTCAAAACCAATAATCTCTTTTTATTTAAGTCTTAATTAATCTTGTAATCACACGACAGTTCAGCGCCGAGAGTCTTCTGGGATACGATACTTGGTCTTACCATTTTATATTACTTGTGTGACTCGGTACACTTGCCAATTTGTCCCAACACAAGGTTGCATCTACCTTGGTTTCTTCCTCCTGACACGAGAGCTTCAAGTTCGCCATGATTGGAATTTTTATGTAATTACAGTCTTTCATATTAAACCTCTGCAGAATCTCGTTGACATACTTTCTCTGATGCAGGAAGATTCCACCTTCTGTTTGCACAAACTCCAGTCCAAGAAAGTAGCTCAAACTACCAAGATCTGTCATCTCAAATTCGTTCTTCATTTTCAACTTAAATCCTTCAATTTCCTCAGTAGAGCTTCCATTTTCCAGCAAGTCGTCGACATACAGACATACCAGCAAAGTGCTTTGCTTCTCAACAAACTTCATATAAACTCCAAATTCAACGGTGCACTATTGGAAGCCAAGTCTGATGAGCATTGCGTCAATGTGTTTATTCCAGGCTCATGGTGCCTGACGAAGGCCATATAAAGCCTTGTTCAACTTGTACACTTTCAGCTCTTGCCCTTTCTTTACAAATCCGGGTGGCTGCCTAACAATAACTTCTTCTTCAAGGGGGTCATTCAGAAACACGGATTTGACATCCATCTGGCAAATGTTTCCACCATTAAAGTTAGTTATGGCAACAACAAGCCTTACCGTCTCAAGTCTTGCAACAGGTGGAAAGACATCAGTAAAGTCTATCCTAGGTTTCTACAAGAAACCTTTCGCAACCAACCTAGGCTTAAGCTTTGCAACGCTTCCATTCAGTTTATACTTTGTTTTGAACACCCATTTCACCTCTATGGGTCGTTTATGCTTAGGCAGTTCCATTATCTCCCACATACCGTTCTTCTCAATCGCTGATAGTTCCTCCAACATAGCCTCCTTCCATTCTTTAATCTCGATAGCTTGTTCCCATGAGAGTGTTTCAGCATCCGCCAGAAAAGCATAATGAACGATGTCACCTGAATCTGTGATTTCACTGTCAGTGAACAGCTCATGACCCGAAAGTCTCGTAGAGGGAAGTCGCATTCTCTGTGATCTTCTAGCATCAACATCTTCATTAGCAGTTATTTGTTCAGTCTCTTCAGTCCTTTTCTCCTCCAGCCAGGTAGACACAACAACACCAAGACTCACAATTGAATCAGTTTCTGCCTCAACCCATCTGAACTTAGCAGACTCGTCTACCATCACGTCTCTGCTGATCATGATTTGCCTCTTCTCTGGATCATAAATCCTGTACGCACTTGTTGGATGATAACCTACAAGTATGAGAGTCTCACTTCTGTCGTCAACCTTCTTCCTTCTTTCATCTGGGACGTGTTTGTAGCAAACTGAGCCGAAAATCCTCAAGTGATGCACATCTGGTTTCTTTCCTGACCAAGCCTCTTCTGGTGTGCAAGCCGACAATGATTTAGTCGGGCTTCTGTACAACAAGTAGGCAACAGTAGAAACTGCTTCTCCCCATAGGTAACACAGTAGCTTCCTCCCCTTGATCATACACCTGTCATATCCAAGAGCATTCTGTTTCGTCTCTCTTCTATTCCGTTGTGCTGGGGTGTGTAAGGAGTTGTAACTTCATGCATAATTCCTCTATCGACACATAACTTACTCATTTCTCTAGAGTTAAATTCGCCTCCACCATCAGTCCAGAGAATCCTGATTTGCAGGCCGGATTGCCTCTCAACCATGGAACAAAATTTAAAAAATTGCGTGTAAGCTTCTTTCTTTTCTTTTAACAAATATACCCAGAATTTTCTAGACAATTCATCTACAAAGAGTAAAAAATATCTGTCACCTCCAAGGGATGGCACGTCAAAAGGACCACACACGTCTGCATGCACAACGTCCAACAACTGTCTTGCTCTCTTGGGTGCAAACCTTTTAAACACATTCCTGGTTTGTTTCCCAACAGCACAACTTTCACAAATCTTGTTCGGTGCAATAATAATAGGAACGCCTCTCACAAGATCTTTGTCTTTCAGTTGACTCAGGCTCTTAAAATTCAGAAGCCTATAACGATAGTGCCACAACCATTCTTCTTCTTCAGCACCCGTTGCAGTCAAACACTGTATCTCAGCTGCATTCAAATTCACTTTAAAGGTTCGGTTTCGAGCAACGGGAGCTTTGAGCACCATCCGCTGTCTCTCATCGAACACTTCAATGTGTCTTTGTTGCATCTTCATGGTGTATCCCTTCTTCAGGAGTTGTCCAAGACTTAAAAGGTTGCTCTTCATCATGGGAACGTATAATATATTGTGCATGTACACAAATCTTCCATCCTTACGCGTGATCATCACCTTACCTGAACCTTCAACCCTGATAATGCTGTTGTCCACGAAACGCACAATGCCTTTTATGATTGTGTCTAAGTCGAGCAACCAGTTTCTATTGACAATCATGTGGTTGGAACAACCTATATCCAAATACCACGATATTTCATCATCTGCATGGCTTGTTTCTCCAGCAAGCGACACATGTCCTTTTTGATCAGTCTTTCTTTCATAAAGCGACACGTGACCCATTTGATCAGTCTTTCTTTCACACCTTTCTGTTACCCTACTCGACTTTCGAATATGCGTCTCCTGTGGAATTCTCCAGCTATCATTGTTTTTGTCACGCCCTACGATGCTCATTAGTAGAACGTGATCAGAATCTAATTTAAACTCTTCTTTTGCAAGATTCGCCTTATCACTCTTCTCTTTCTTTGCATTCTCATTGTGCCAACACTCAGATGAGTAATGGCCATATTTACTGCACGTGAAGCACTATACATTTCTCTTATCAAAGTTCTTTTTACCTCTTCCTCTCGACTTTCTTCCTCCTCTACAATTTCCTTCTCTTTGTTCGTTGCTGCTTTCGTCTTTGGTATGCTCAAAAGTATTAATCATTCTGCCTCCAGTTCGACCACAGCGACCACCACGCAATCTTCCTCTACCTCTGCCAGTTCCACGGTTCTTGTAGGTTTGACTGCTTTTGGCTTGCAGTGCTTGTTTCATACTTTGTGTTGCATTCTTTTCCATTGTTCTTCTCTCTATCAGACGTTGTTCATGCGCTTCAAACGAGTTTTGTAGCTCTTCAACTTTCATAATTTCCAAATCTTTGCTTTCTTCGATCGCCACAACAATGTGGTCGTACTGGGGTGTCAGTGTTCTCAAGATTTTCTCAACGATCTTTTTGTCTTTCACCACTTTATCACACGCCCGCATTGCGTTAACAACAACTTGGATTCTGCCAACGTATTCTTCGATGGTTTCTTGCTCTCCCATACTCAAGAGCTCATATTGTCTCTGCAGCGATTGCAGTGTAACCTTCTTCACCCTTCCCGAATTCTCGTATCCGTCTTGTAATATGTCTTAAGCTTCCTTGGTTGTTACTGCTCTTGAGACTTTCTGAAATATTGTCACAGAAACACACTGGTGCAACAACATACACGCCTTGCAATCCAGCTTCTTGTTTTCTTTGTAGGTTTTCTTTGCTTCTTCTGAGTCCTCCTTTGAGGGTTCTTTAAAACCTTTCTTGATAATTTCGTCAACTTCTTGAAAGCCTAGGATAGCATCCATCTTCACACACCAATCATCGTAATTCTTTCTATCTAACACCTACAAGCTGCTCTGGATTATCCCAGCCATCGCTTTTCAACGTGAACCCTTCTTCAATAAACGAGTTCTTCACTTGTTCGACGTTTCACCAGGTTATTGAACTTGTTGCTCTAAATACCAGCACCGCAGTGCGTTTGAGAGAATGTGGCAGAGAATTGAGAAAGGGTGAGGTAGAGAACGTAATGCAAAGAAGAGAGAAAACAAGCGTATTCTCATTAATGTGAAATGGGCATATATGTATACTAGATACAAGTGTAGATACAAGTGTGGTAAACTGTCCTTTGACAGCTAGTTTTGTTTTTACATTTAACAGGAGCAACCTTCGTTACTGTAAAAGAGAACATGGACTCTGTGTTTCAAGCAATCAAGAGGAGTTAGTGCAAATTGTGCAATGTATAAAAAATTATAATGTTTCTTTTTTCAAAGGAGATTAGTATCTGGGTATAAAAAAGAAACGGAAGTTGATGCAATCTCACAAAACCTGAGTGACAGTGTAACTTAGGTAATTTCTTTTATTAGTTTTGGTCCTTATAAATTTAATTTTTTTCTATAAACTGGGGTAATTGAAAGGGAATAATGCTTTGTGCAACCACTGGTCTTTCTTTAATATATTATGCTAATTATGATCTATAGTTGGTATCATTAAAGGGAAAGAGCACCCTTTGTTTTGTACTTTGTAAGCATATAGTTCCCAAACATGACTGTATTCAAAACTTAGATATAATAAAATAAGAGTTCGTTTGAAAATGAACATCGTTTCAAGCCTTTAATTGATTTTAGAATGCAGATTTTGTTAATTACTTCAAAAGAAAAAGAGTTACTTAATTCAGAATTTTCATTTATAAATTGTTGAGTGTAGGTACCAACAAAGGATGATCTGACAGAAGCAATTAGAATAGCTAGTGGAGAAGAGAAAGAATCACTATGTTTTATTGAAAGTTTTGTACCCAAAGATGATACCAGCAAGAACTGCTCGAATGGAGATCCCCTGTTGCTGCTGCTAACAACCGTCCTTCAAATTCTCAGTAGAAATTTCGTTCCTAACTATCGTCTTGTTATGATCTATGTATTTTGTTAAATAAATTTTTGCTAGATCGTAATTTTCAGAAAAAAGCCTTAACTATGAAGTTGAAATAAATTTGTTTTCCATATTTGTATATGGAACACCAACTATTCTTGCGTTATAATGAGATATTATGCAATGGAATTGTTAACTAATAAAAGGAGATATAGCCAATGTAAAATCCTAATTGTTAATTCCTTATTTAAGCTATCATTCATTTGATTTAAATCAGTTTTTAGTCGTATAAATCTTTAAAAAAATATCATAATAAGTTAATTGTAAATAACACATATTATTATATGTGAATGAATATTCAGTATAATACATGACAAATATTATGATATGTAAAAATAATTATAAAATCAAGATATTATAACAAGTAAATCAACCTAGTAAATTAGATATATTGCTACTTCTAATTTAAAATATATATTGCTACTTCTAATTTAAAATATGTCATAATAAATTCTAATTTAAAATATGTCATAATAAATTGAAGTTATTATGCTAGGTGACAAAAAACTTGTTATGTATTTTTCAATAAATTTTTCTTTCCAAAATAAGTATTTTGAAATTTATTTCCAAATTTGTAAATAATTTCTAAATATTCATTTTAAGAATTCTTTTTATATTTTGGATTGAATTTTTCTAGATATATTTAGAATTCAAAAATAACTTCTAGAACATTTATTTTAAAATATATATTTTCATATTTTGGATTGAATGTTGTGAAAGATATTTTCAGGATTTATAAATATATTTCTAAATAATCAATTAAAAAAATATAAAAGGTAAGAAGGTGTAAGAATATAATACAACTCTTATGGGAGTGCAGGTAGGAAAAAGAAGTTGCGAGAAGAAAAAGGAGGTGTAGGAAGAAAAACCTACCTTTCCTTTGGAAAATTATCACAATGTACTAAGACCCATCATGACAGCGAACAAATCATAGCAAAAAAACACAGAACCCATTTGTGACATTTCAATTTCTCTTTCCCTTTCATGCGTTTTCACAACTTCCAGAATTGTGGAGACGCTTCTGGAATCCTTCACGCACGCGTTACTGAAACTATATATCTGAATCCTTCCCCATTTCCTGTTCTTTAAACTTCTTACTAAAATTCTACACGGTTGCTTGGTTTCTTGTTTCTTTTAATCGTTCAAATGGCTAAAGAAGGACCTAACTGGGATGGGTTACTCAAATGGAGCATTGCTAACTCCGACGGAACTGCCCCCACTCGCAATTTGAGGTCCGAATTCAGTTTTCGATTCTTCTTTTTTCCTGTGTTGAGGTTGTATTAGCCCTCTTTATGTTGGTTCGGGTTGATAGAACTGTTGGATTTTTATATTTGTTAGTTTTAGTTGCTGGAAAGCGCATACCCACGTTTCAAAATTTAAATTTTCCCTGAAAATATGGTTTTTAAACAATTAATTACGAGTAAGGAGGATGGGGTTTCTAATTAGTGGACCAGGGGTGTGATTCTCTAATTTGTTTCATTATATTTTGTGAAATATTTTATTCGTGTGGTTGAATTTGAATTGGTGTTATTGCGTTCTGATTCTGTAAATATATGATTTATGCAGTAATAGTTTCTTTTCTTTGGGGTTGTAGACAGTGAAATATCTAGTCATTAGCGAAATTGTGATGTGATTGGAGATCAAATAGTGTATTGCAGAGACAGGAGTGTTCATAATATTCAGTAGACTGTGATTTGACTTTGTTAGTTTTGTAATTGTGTAGCTAAGCAATATACAGAGTTTTTTTTTTCTTTGTATTTTTAGTTGCAAAGTTGCATCCATTTGGGAGAAAGTGAGATTTTTTTAAATGCTTATTTATGAATATCGCCAACATTAGTCGACTTGGTTTTGATTATGTGATTTTTATGATTCTGTAGTGAGGAGGATCGGAAATGGTTTATGGAAGCAATGCAAGCACAGACCATTGATATTGTAAAACGTATGAAAGAGATCACACTTGTAATGCAAACTCCAGAAGAAGTCTTGAAAGACCAAGGAGTCACCGCTGCAGACATTGAAGGTATTTAACATTTACCAAAGTGCAAGACTAATTACAAATGAGTTGCCTTTCATTTTTAGTTAACGATTGGCTTAGAAGATATTATCATGCTAACTCAGTGGCATCTAACTTGATTTCTTGCAGATATGTTGGAAGAGTTGCAAGAGCATGTTGAGTCGATTGACATGGCCAATGGTAAGTTTTAAGGTTTTGAATGGTTGTGAAAGTACTTAGTTCTCATGCTAAAGCTTGTTTATTTAGGTTTCCTAGGTGAATCGCCACTTTTTATGTATATCATGATTCAATTCGTCACATGGGCTTTTGGTAGCTCTGTCTGCAATATTTGCTAGATGATGAAGTTTCCCAAAATTTGGGCAGCAGCTGTCAATGTTAGTATTAGGAACCAAGAAGAAAACAGGGAGAAAAGAGATTTTGATTGACTAGAAGAATGAAATAAAATAGTAAAGCACTATGTCCTCCATGTGTTTTCCCTTTACAAAGAATTTTTCATTTCACAAAGAGCTATGCTCAATCTAAAAATGAACCTAAAGTTAGTAATTAATTCGTTGATATGCTAACTATTTTAACTGATATATCTTCCTTATATCCTAAGAGTTAGATGAATATTAATCACTTGTTTTGAATTGTTATGTATTAGGTGTATTTGTTCTGCTTTCCAGTGGTCAAAACGTTTTTAATTGGAATGATTTTTGAGAATTGTTCATTCATAACTTCTCTCATTAGTCTAGTTGTTTCTATTCTCTTATTTACCATTTGATCATGGAAATAGTTGGCATTGTTGCAACATGTTTTTTCTACTATTAATGTACATTTTACCTGCTAGATATTTTTCAGCGTATGTTGTTTATGATAATATTGGGTTGTTTAGTGGTTTTGTGTTTCTTTTGATTCATCTCCTGTATGTCTCACCTATTTCCTGCTATTATATGTTTCCCAGATCTCCATTCAATTGGTGGGTTGGTTCCTCTTCTTGGTTACTTAAAGAATTCTAATGCTAATATTCGAGCAAAGGCTGCTGATGTGGTGACCACAATAGTCCAGAATAATCCTAAAAGTCAACAACTTGTTATGGAAGCAAATGGCTTTGAACCTCTTATTTATAATTTCAGTTCAGATCCTGATGTGACTGTTAGAACTAAAGCGCTGGGTGCAATATCTTGTATGTGCTACTATACTTCGGATCATGATATTTTGTTTCCTTGGTATGGAATGATACTGATATTTCTGTTTATGCAACAACATGAAGCACTAATTCGGCACAACAAATCTGGTATCACTGCGTTTCGCTTGGCAAATGGTTATGCGGCCTTGAAAGATGCACTAAACTCAGAAAATGTACGATTTCAAAGGTAACAAAACATTTTCTGAGAGGTTTACAATTGTTGCTTTGTCATTATTATTGATGCTCTATTAAATATGTTTTTTACCTCATGTTTATTTTTTAATTTGTTTTTATCTTTACTTGTTGATTAAATAGCCTTTTAAAATATACTATCAAACATCTGTTACAGTTTAATTTTTGTGGCTGAATTCTAACTATCTTCCAGGAAAGCTCTAAACTTGATCCATTACCTGTTGCATGAAAACAATTCAGATTGCAACATTGTGAACGAGCTTGGATTTCCTAGAATGTTCATGCACCTTGCCTCAAGTGAAGATTCAGATGTCAGAGAAGCTGCCCTTAGGAGTCTTCTCGAGCTTGCTCATAATACAAAAGACCGCAGTGTGGAAGACAGTGAGAAAATGAAGCAACTTCTTCAAGAAAGAATAAACAATATCAGTTTAATGTCAGCTGAGGACCTTGGTGTCGTGAGGGAGGAGAGACAGCTTGTGGATTCCCTGTGGAGCTCTTGCTTCAACGAGCCATCTTCTCTTCGAGAGAAAGGTCTGCTTGTGCTTCCTGGGGAAGACAACCCCCCTCCAGATGTTGCAAGCAAATATTTTGAGTCTCCTCTTCGATCTTCAACTGTGAACCCATCTTCCAATAATGACTCTAGAAAGGAAAAGAGAGAGACCCCTTTGCTTCTAGGGTCAGGTCCTTCATCTGCAGACAGTAACAATGCAGTTAGTTCCAATAGAGAAGCAGATGTTAGGTCACGGACAGATGCTAGATGATGAAATGAACGCTTAAATGTGTTTGTTCTGGATTTTTATCCCATGCTTTCTATATATCTTTAACATACAATAGTAATTTCTTTCTTCAACAGACTATGTTTCTTTTTTGTCCTACCTTTCTCACCTCGGATTGGTCTTCCGTTGAATATCTATGATGTGATGATGTTATGATGTGACTATAACTAGCATTCATTGTGGGTTCTTAATGCGTGATTTCAGTGATGAACCCTGTTTAATACTGTTGTAGTTTATATGTTTAGTTCCAAGGCTATTTGACAGTTGGTCAAAGTTGAGGATTATGATAGTTTTCGTAATTCTGGCCCTTCGTATAAATAATTGTTCCTAGAAAATCTTTAGTTTTTATGATTTTCGCAACAAACTCTTGTCAACTCCAAACAATTAGAAATGGCAAGTTGGAGATTTCTAAGGAAAGCAATTAATCACAGATGAGATTGATTAATTATAAAGTTGAGATCTCTTAAAGACCAACTTTATACTATAGGTCCAATTCTGATACGCGATTAAGAAAAGATCTTCAAATTCTGATATTGTTACGTTCGTGTGTTAGAAAAGAAAAGAACAGAACCAAACCCAGACGTACACTCAAAAATATGCCACAAGCAATACAAACCTGTTCTCATACAAAGGATGGAAAAGCCTTTCACATAGGCTTAACTCTGTTTACTTTCTTAGATTTCTAAAATCATAAAAACCTTTCCTCTCACCTCACTTGCTATTATATACAAACTTCCTCTAACCTAACTACCAACAACCCGCTGCTTCTTAATGGTAGAAATATTTTTTCATGTGGTTGTCTCATTTCCTCCTCCTTGTCACTATTACTCGTATAGTTCTGTTGTCCAAAATCTGATTTGGAAAGCAAACCGAAACATGACCCTCTGTAGGTTCTTTTGAAGCTCTTTCTCAATAGGATGATTCCCAACAGCCAACTTTAATTGAGAAATATGAAAAATCAGATGGATGTGAGACTCTTCCGTGAGTTTAAAAAAGCCATTGTTCCAATTGTTTTGAGGACAATGAAAGGACCGCAATATAGTGCTGATAGTTTTGGATGTATACGAGCAGGCATAGATGTCTGTCTATGGGGACGGATGTTTAGGTAGACAAATCTCCAACTTTGATCTACGATGGTTCTCTATGGTGGTTGGCAAACTTGGACATTTGTTCTTGAGCTGTAATCAAATGAAACCTAAGTTAGTTAAGGGCCACTGCTTCCACAATCGTCTCACCTTGTATGAATATGGCCAAGGTGGGGATCTTCCATACAATAACCTAAATGGTTTACACCTAGTTGTTCTTGAAAACTAGTGTTATACTAGTACTCTGTCCAAGGAATAAAATCTATCCAAGATTTAGGTTGTTATGAGCTAAAACAATGTAGGTATGTTTCCAAAGTCTTATTTAGGACTTTCTTTTGACCATCAGATTTTGGGTGACAGATAACACTCTTGTTGAGAGTTGTTGTTGAATCGACATACATCATATTGAGTATATATGCAAATTGCACATGATATCACATGACTTATTTGAAATCATTATATGTACTTTAATCTGTATACTATTATATATTCTTATACTATTTTCAATGTGATAAATGGAGCTCTGATTTACATTGTGATAAATATTATATTACTCAACTGGTATAATGTTATATTATTTAATGATAGGAGGAGCATCATATTCTTTAATGGTTTGTAACGGTTTCATTTTGATGTCTCTTTTAGCACTTTATTTCCATGTTACTTGTTATGCCATTTTTTGCTAATGCTCAAAGGGAGAGAGTAACTGGAAAACATATTTTTTGTTGTGCATCATCAAAAAAGGAAGAAATTGTTGATAAGGGGGGTTGTATTTAGCTAAACCCATCTTATATATGAGTTTTTTATGATGAACAAAAGAAATGTTTTTGTGCATCATAAAAAAAAGGGGAGATTGTTGACAAGGGGAGTTGTATTTAATTAAATCCATCTCAAATATGAGTTTTTAATGATGAACAAAATAAATGTTTTATAGTTTCTTGCACAACAAATGACAAAATAGTTGATTGATCTTTATTGTGTGTGCTTGAAATGATTGCTATATGCATTCATTGTATGAAATGAATCATAAGTTGAAACATATTGCACTTTGTATATCTGGAAGAAATAATCGATTAAACTGTTTATATAATCTATTAAATTTCATCAGATTTCAGTATATGCTTAACAGTGGCAAAACAACTATGATTTAACCGATTACATTAGTTGTATAATCGATTAAAACACGTTGTTATGCGAACATGTGTTGCTAAGTGCATTGATGTGTTTAGAATGGAAAATGTTTTCAAATTTGCTTAAGTATGGAATTTAACCGATTACATAAGTTTCATAATCGGTTAAAATGTTTACATTATGAAAATCATTTTCATTAAAAGCTATAACTGCCTATAACGGTCATATTTATTTGTTGTTGGCTTGTATGTTTTACATAATCGATTGCATGTGCTAATTCTGTTAAATCTGAAACATAATTAAAATTATTAAAGCATAACTGATTACATTATGTGCTTAATCGATTAAATTGCGTCAGAGTGAGATAATTTTATAAATAGACACATTGTGCGCTGCTTTAATAAGAATTAGTGATCTTAAACTTTCATAATTGACTTGTTTACTAAGTATTGATTGCAGGAGCATCCTAGACTTCTTATAGAATCAAGATTATTCATTTGGAAGGAAATTCATCAAGATTCTTGCAAGATAGTTGTTCTTACACATTACTGATCATATTCTGCACTTGAGGTGTACTCTATGAGGATCAGTGTGTACCTACAATCAAGACGATTGTGTTCCCTGTTGTTGTGAGCCAGGGAGAGAACATGTGTATTCTGCATATTAGAGTTGGGATTGCTTTAAGGTTATAGAAAGTTGTGATTACTTTCTGGGTTGTGAGATTGTGATGGGTGATTCGCATTTTGTACTATAAGAGATATTGAGTTGGGGAAGGAAAGTGCATTGAGAGGGGAGTTCTCTATATTCTTGCTTGTATAACTCTATCATTATAGTGGTTCCCTTCAATTAAGATTGTTGAAGGAAGACTAGATGTAGGCTTAGCTGAACCAGTATAAATCTTTGTGTTGATCTCTCTCTTCCTTCTCTTTAATTGTTGTTCATATACTTGTTATATTGCATTTCAAGAAACCTTAAAGATTTTGAAAAGCTTTTGAAAAGAATAATTTTTTTAAGGGCTACCCAATTCACCGCTCTTTGGTTGATATATAAGGCATCACTTTTTCTTCAATTGGCACCGGAGCTTAGAATTCGAATTTTAGTCGGTTAGGTTTTCACTATAATCGATTAAATCATTCCTGATGCCAACATATCTCAAACCTTTGGTGAAGGTGCATCCACAAATAGACCACCACTATTTGAGGGTGAGAACTACCCATTTTGGAATATTAGAATGAAAATTTTCATGGAATCAGTTGACAAGGATATTTGGGATGCAATTATTAATGGTCCCTTTGAACCAACAAAAATGAAGAAGGGCAAGTTGAAAGCAAAGATTTTTCAGAGTGGACAATAGATGAAAATAGAAAAGTGCATTACGATGTTAGAGCAAAAAACATATCTCCTCTGCACTTACAATTGATGAGTTCAATAGAATATCCACTTGCACAAAGGCCAAAGATATGTAGGAAGTTCTTGAAGTGACTCATGAAGGAACTGATGAAGTAAAGAGAGCTAGAAAGAATTCCCTAATCCAAGAGTATGAAATGTTCAAGATGAAGGCTGGAGAGACAATTTATGATGTCTAGAAAAGGTTCACACACATAGTCAACCACCTTCTTGCTCTTGGAAAGACTTTTCAGAAAGAAGATATTAACATCAAGATCTTAAAAAGTCTCAATAGAAGTTGGCAACCGAAAGTCACAACAATCTCAGAATCCAGAGATCTAACAATAATGAACATGGCTACTTTGTTTGGAAAGTTGAGAGAGCATGGGCTTGAACTGGGCAGATTGAAGGAAGAGGAAGAAAATGAGCAAAAACATTCAATAACCCTTAAGACTGTGAGCAGAACTGCATCAAGAAAGCATGTTGAGGAAGCAGATTCAGATTTAGAAAAATACCAGAACTGGAAGCCAGGAACATGATGGTAAAGAAATTTTCAAAGTTCATGAAATCTAGAAAATTTGTTTCTGATTTTGCAGGTAATCCTAGAGGCAACAAAAGAAGAAGCAAAGTTGCAATTCCTACATGTTATGAGTGTGGAAAAGAAGGCCACATCAAGCCTGGATATCCGGTCTTGAAGATGAAACAAAAGTTTGATGAGAAGACCAACCAAGATAGGAAAAAGAATAGGCAAAAGAAAGCCTACATTGCTTGGGAAGACAGTGACTCCAATTGCTCTTCAAGTGACTCCAATACGCATTTTGTCTAAAGTTGTTTCTCTATTCTTGACTTCTACTTTTTTCTTTTGTTCTTTTATTCTTACTTTAGAGAAAGATTTCAAATAAGAAATAAGAAAGATTTCATTTAAGTCCACTCCCAGGAAAGGGAGGTGTGTCACAATGGACAACTTAAGTAACAAATTTTTCCTAGCCAGAGCATTTTCAAACTAACCTCAAATATTTCTCATGAGAAATTCTTAATTAAAACACAAACAAAGATTTTGCTAACAATTTAAAAATAAATAAAGACTAAAAAAACTCAAACTAAATTAACTATATATTTGTTAGGAGAAAATAAATAAAAAAAATAAATCAAAATCAAAATCAAAATCAAGATATTAAAAATACTAACCGTATTTCTCTTCAGCGGTGCCAAATTTGATACGCTGTCATTGAAGCTTTCAAATTAATACTACTTTTACAAGGCTACTTCAATATTGCCAAGTTAGTAGTCAACAAGTTATATAGGGTTAAAGTTTTTATGAGTCGTTTCCCAACGAATACGAAATTGCTTTTTAATACTTGACTCTTATGAAGACTCCGAAAGGTTAGTAAACGCTATGCAATGCTTAAAAAAAACAGAAAAAAGTTATGCTAATGAAATTAATGTTTATAGAATGTTGTGAGTTTAATTGAAGAATAAATAGGAAACTTAGAAACAATTATAATAAAATAGGCTAATTCCTCTCCTTTTCCAATATAGATTCATCATCAGTTATCTACATATTATTGTTCATGTTTCGAATTAATTAAAGTACATTCTTAATTAATCTGAGGTTGATATGTTGTCGTTGAAGCTATCAAATTAATACTACTTTTCAAGGCAACTTCAATGTTGAGATTGTTGATAGGGAGAACACTAGTTTAGCTGAACCTATAGTCTCAGAGTTTCTGATTTTTTATGATGACAACACATAATTAATAACAAATGTGTATTATGTGTTACATGTTCATTGCTTTCATGATTATGATTATATGAGAACATGTTTGTGTTGTTTCTGTGATGATCATTGCAATTCACTTGTTTATATATGAGATTTTATCTGGGAATGCATGACAAATGTTTTGGAAAAAAAAACACATGCACTTTTGTTGAACTTTAATTGTGTGACAAAACAACAATTTTAAGTCAACTTCATTATGAAGTAAGTCGATTAAAACTCATGACTTTTCAAAACTATGCATTATACTGTTACAAAGTCGACTATGTGGGCAAACCATTCGACTAAGTTTGTTATGTTTTGAAATTCTGTTAATGCTTAACATTTCTAACGATCATATTTTAATTTGGTTGACCAAGCATTAAATGAGAATCAACTGCATTAATTGTGTAATCAATTATTTGCTTTGGTTGCTACTAACTGATATAATTGTCATGATACATTTGACTGCATTAGTAGTTAAGTCGACTTGAGAGTGTCAGAATTATGAAAAACTATAAATAGACGCAAATTTGAATTCTGTAAGAAGCTTAGTGATTTTAACGATTTTTGTGATTTCTTTCAGATTAGTGATCTCTAACAGAATGTGAAAAAGCTCCAAGAATCCAATGAAGACCATGGTGTTCATCTTTTGTAATTACTTGAAAAGCAAGATTGTTATGTTGTTAAAGTCTAATCGATCTGCACTTTGGGTGTTAACTGCGTGATCAGGATTATCAATCTTTTGAAGATTAGCTGGTTTCCTTGTTGTGATTACAGGAAGAAGGATGTGCTGCGTTCTTGACTTTGAGGGGTTGCACAAACGGTTGAAGACAACAGGAGAGGGGATTCTTGCAGCTGGTTTTTTTTGTTATATGCCTATATTTTGATTAAAGGGTTAGAAAGGTGTTTTATATTTTTAACGTGTGGTCGCTATAAAAGCCTTGTTGTAAAAACCTTGATCATTATAGTGCATTTGCTTCTTGTGATTGGAAGGACACTGGATGTAGGCAGGATGGCCGAACCAGTATAAAAACCAGTGTTTGATTTCTTTGATCCCTACACTTTTACATTTAAGTCGACCTCATTCTGTACTTAGTCAACTTTATTTCGCTACACCTAAAAATCTTTTTCCTTGCGTTTCAAGAAAGTTTTGAAAGAACATCCTTTTGCGAAAAAGATTTTAAAAAGAATCTGATTTTAAGTTTCACCAATTCACCCCCCTCTCGGTGTGAGAAACTACGCCATACTATTTTCAAATTCAATATTATCAAGTTAGTAGTCAAGTAAGTAGATAGAGTTAAAGTAACCCTAAGTCGTCTTCCAACGAATACGAAATTACTTTTCAATATTTGACACTTATGAATGTTATGCAATGCTCAAGAATAAAAGTGAGAAACTATGCTAATGAAATTAAGGTTTAAAGAATGTTCAAGTTTAAGTGAAGAACAAGTAGAAAATTTAGAAACAAATAATGAAATAGGATAATTCCACTACTTTTCCAACATAAATTCATCATTGGTTATTCATAGGTCATTGTTCAATTGATTATTGCTCGAGTTTCAAATTAGTTAAAGTACATTCTCAATTAACTCGAGGGCGATCATATAACCAACCAAAGTAGATTCTCAATCAAATGCAAGACCTTTCTAAATTATTCACAATGAATTCAACCAAAGTACATTCTCAATCAAATCCTATTGTGTTTAATCATGTCTATTTTTAAATCTCTTAACCAAATTAAAAGTTAATTAATCAAAGTAAATTCTCAATTAATTATAGTTGAAATTCTTACCACCAATCAATGTACATTCTCAATTAGTAGAAAAAACCCATTTAATCAAATGAAAATTCCTAAATTCAAACAAAGTAAATTCTCAATCAAACCTAAAAACTCTTGAACTCATATGGTTAATATGCATGTAGATTCAAACAACTTATGATGCAAAAAATCATTGCTTTTAATATGATTGAGAGATGAAAAACATAGAAGAAGAATAACTCAAATCAATAATCAAAAGAATCATATTCATTAATTCAACTTAGCCTCAGAATCCGTAATGAAATTACAGTGGAATAGCCCTAGAAGCTTAGTCCTCCATGAATGGATTGGAATACATGGTAAAATAAAGCGAGAGGAGTGGTAGATGATTGCTTCCGATGGAGGAATCTGAGAGAACGAATGAGTTAGATAATTATAAAAATATTTATAAGATCTTTTCTCTGCAGAAACCTAGAAATTTCCTTTATTTGCAATTCAAACTTTAATTCCAGCTGCATCAACAAACATTAAATTATCCAAAATAATTTATGCAACTAAAAATCACATTTTAAGCCTATTTAATTCCCAAACCCGATAAAGTCAATCATCACAAATCTTATTCAAATCAATCATTTAAGCACAATTATTCCATTAAAATTTTGAAATTAAATCTAAAAGGTGGGCATAAATATGCACTCATCACACCCTCACACTTATCTTTTTGCACTCTTGGGCAAAATTGACTAATTTCAAGACTTTGTTCTAGGTCATTTTATTCCATATTTGCATTTGGATCAAAAGAATGAATAACATCAGATACAGATCAATCATCTAGAAATCAAGTTGGCATGAACATGCAAATGAAATCACTTTATTCTTCACACACGAGTTTACATTTTGAATTCTTAAGAAAATCAAATATGAAAGATATCACTCAAGTCAAAATGTATTTATTTCTCCCCAACTCTCTCAAGTGTTTTTGGCTTGTGTGTATGCACAAAATACCCATGTAAGTAGACACCCTTGGTATTTAGCAAGACTCTAATATTCACATGCTTCAAAAAAACATGTGATTAGTGATCATGAGGACTTTTTAAAAGCTATAATGAGGCCAAGGCAAAGGTAGGAAAATATTTGGAATTTCTAAATTTTTGAAATAGATATAAAAAGAGTAATAACACTTGATTTCCAAAACTAACTTTATTATTTGTTGGTCTTTTAAGGAAGATTTTTCTTTTCCCTTTCTCTTTCTTTCTTTCTTTTTTCAAAACTCTTAACTTTTTATCTTCCTTTTTTATTATTTTGTGGATGAGGTACTCACCCACACACTTATTCATCACTTACTTCTAACACAATTCATTACTCCTTTTCTTCCCAAGGAAAGGAACATATGTTTTTTCTTCTTTTGTCATTTAACAATGATAGAAAACAAGAAAAATAGGTTTAGAGCTCAAAGGGATTTTCTATGGATTAATGTTGGAACAAGTTTATCTGGCCAAGTAGCTAAAATAAGAAATCTATGAATCATATCAAATCATGCATATTTACCACAATTGCCAAACAAAGAATCAAGCTAAATATTAGAGTATCAATAAAACATGGGCAAATCGCTCAAGAAAAATAGGGATGGTGTCGTAACCAAAATTGCGACGGGACGATGATCCAAAAAGAAAACGATTTTGAAAAAAAATCTTTTGGAGTCGCCACCATAGTTTATTCTGGAAAACTACGGAAAAACCATAAAAAGATAAGGCAAGGTATTAGCACCCTACAACGCCTGCCCTGAGGCAGTACCTTTAATTAAATGCGTGAATGTGATATGGTTTACAAAATGTTTAATTATCCCCGAAAAACAAAATTCTAAAGAAACAAAATATATATTTTTTTAGTTTTTTGGGCCCGACAAGGATTGACTTTGCTCCTACGTATTCTCATTCAGAATGAGAAATCATGGTTATGTAGTTCTTTGAAATTGTTTGGAAAATTTGTTTGAGAGTTTGTTTGGAAAAGATTTGGATTTTTGGGAAGTGAACCTGACAAGGACTAGCCTTGCTCCTACGTATCTCCACTTTTGATGGAGAATCAAGGAACACGTAGTTCTGGCGAAAGATTGTTTCTTTGAAGATGTTTTTAGTTTTTGTACTTTTTGGCATTTTTTATATAAAAAGGAGAAAGGTTTTTAGCACAAGGCCTACGCGAGCGGTCGCACGTGTGCTTAAACCTTTCAAAATAATTTTTGTTGATTTTTTGAAAGAAGATGAAAAAGGTTTTCAGCACAAGGCCGACAGAATGGTTGCACATGTGCTTAAACCTTTTAAAATAATTTTTGTTGATTTTCTGAAAGAAGAAGAAAAAGTTTTTCAACACAAGGCCGACGGAATGGTCGCACATGTGCTTAAACCTTTTAAAGAAAAATTTTGTTAATTTTTGAAAGAAGATAAAAAAGGTTTTCAGTACAAGGCCAACGGAATGGTCGCACATGTGCTTAAACCTTTTAAAATAATTTTTTTGTTAATTTTTGAAAGAAGATAAAAAAGGTTTTTAGTACAAGGTCGACGGAATGGTTGCACATGTGCTTAAACCTTTTAAAATAATTTTTGTTAATTTTTGAAAGAAGATGAAAAAGGTTTTCAGCACAAGGCCGACGAAATGGTCGCACATGTGCTTAAACCTTTTAAAATAATTTTTTGTTAATTTTTGAAAGAAGATGAAAAAAGTTTTCAACACAAGGCCGATAGAATGGTCGCACATGTGTTTAAACCTTTTAAAATAATTTTTTGTTAATTTTTGAAAGAAGATGAAAAAGGTTTTCAGCACAAGGCTGACGAAATGATCGCACATGTGCTTAAACTTTTTAAAATAATTTTTTGTTAATTTTTTTAATATATATTTTTATTTTCCTATATATTATTAATGTATTTTAAAATAAGTAAGTATAATAAATAACAAATAAAAAAATAAAAAATAAATAAATAGAATAAACTATAGGTGTCTACTTAATTTATTTCTAATAGCAGATCGGGCTTAAGCCCAATCAGAAAAGGCGGTAAAAATTAGAAATCAGGAGTATGCAAACTTAATATGTTCCTAATAGCATATTTGGACTAAGTCCAATTGGAAAAAGTGCGGCTTAAAAGAAAACGGGGTGCAGAAAGATAAGATTTTTTATTGTTATAAAATTTTTGAATTATTATTATTTTTTATTTTATTATTATTTTTCGTACCAGGCCCAACACGGCCCTAGCCCAACTCGAAAAAACAGAAATCCCCTTAGGGGTTCACTCAGCCCTCCCCATTTCCATTCATTCGAACCTCTAGAGACCTAATGTCTCTCTCACGAAAAGCTTGTCAGGGAGGGAATCGCCTCCGCCCTGCCACTCACGCGTCCGGCCGGCCGCCACAAACCATCATTTACGGTGTCGCACGCGACACCGTGCCCCGCCGGAGCCTCCGTCGGCGACGTCGCCCCCCCCCTTTTCTCTCTATCCTAGGGTTGGGTTTTTTCCCTTTTGAGCACCGCCGGCCACTGCCAGAAACGACCACCATGCCACCGCCTCTTACAAGCCTCAACCTCGCCGGCGACAACAGGTGCCACTGGAACAACGACTGGCAGCGGCGTCCTCGCTGCCCTTCCCTCTTCTCGCGCGAGATATGCGACAAGCTCGCTTCCACTCCGTCCACAGCGTCGTCGGCAACCACCGTTAACCACGGCGTCCAACTATTCCTGACCCTTCTCAGCGCGCAAGAGGGAAACGTCCTCAACGTTTCGGGTCCGACCAGTCGCCGTCGTCCCGCGTTGAAGGAGCTAGCACTTGCACGAACCATTTCACCCAAAATTTCTTCCCGATGCTTTTCTGCTAGCGATTGTCGTGCCCAGGGGCAAAGGGAATATCAATCTGGGTTGTCTTCAAGATCGAAGAGGAATTTCTGGGCTTGATCAGTGTGTGTCCATTGCTTATGGAGTCACCTACTTTGCTGACAGTTTGAGATGAGCAGAGGCAAGGATTCCATCATCTGATTTGGTTTATGATTGCTGTAGTGGATTCAGGGTGCTTGGGCTTGACAATGGTAATGAAGATAGAAGAGAATAATGAAGAAAACGAAGGTTATTCTGTGTTGTAATGTCGAGGTAGTTGCGTTGATGACAGGGAAAGTAGAATACGGGTTTGTGTGTGTGTGGTGGGAACTGATTTCTGTTCTTGGTGATGGATTTTATCGTTGTGGCTTTGTGTGGAGGTTGAGGATGGTCCGGATCATCTACTCTACACGCTCTCTTTTTGTTCATTTATGAATTTTCGTTAGAGTTTGAATCTGGGTTTTGTAACTCTGCTTAAACCATGTCCGTTGGGCTTAAATTAGTTGGGTTAGCTCTCTTTGGCTTGGTTGTTGGCTCTCTTGAACACAGGGGAAAAGGAACAGAGCACGGGATAGTAAGGATAGTGATGGAGAACGAGAAGGGTTCATATGACAGTATCATACATGATTATACAAAACATAGTAAGAAAACATTCAACAACAGTCACAGCAGTATCATACATGATTATACAAAACATAGTAAGAAAACATTCAACAACAGTCACAGCAGCAATGCGACAATAATATGTTCGAGAGCAAGCAAGCAAACAGTCTCACTAAAACATGGAGTGCAAGGAGGCATTACTTACCTCTCGAAGATCCGTTTGCTATTGCCATCCTTGTCTCTCCGATGGGTTTCTTCTCTTCCCTCGGTGCAGTTCCAAAGAACAAATGCTCTCATAGCTCCTTGATTCTTGATGCACTGAGGAAAGTCTTTTTTTTTCTTCCAGAGAGTGAGTGTGTGTTTTTTTTCTGTCCGAGTGAGTTTTAACAATTGTAACCCTGTATCCCCCTCTTCTCCTGGGTCTGCCTTTCCCTTTTGTCGTTCATGTCTCAGCCCTCCTGCTCCACTCCTCAGTAACCGTTTTGCTATCCTCTGCCAAATCCCAAAAACGTCTCTGCCATGTTCCCTCAGACCACCTTGTCCCCCTTGTCATTTTGCACACATGGCCTCATTTCCGCCAAAACGTTTCAAGCTTTTTTTTTTTTTTCCTTTTTTGTTTGTTTTTGTTTTTTCTTCTTTTTTTTTTTACTTAATTATATATAAAAAGTAAAGACAAAACAAAAATGAGAATTATGAAAAGAAAAATAAAAAGAAAAAGAAAAATAAGATAGGGTACTTAAAATAAAAAGAAGGAATAAAATTAAAACAAGTAAATGAATAGATAAAATGAAAAAACGTGAGACCTAAAACTAATCTAAACGAAATTTGGTATTGAATGGCATATGGTGGTCCATCCTTAACATTTGATCTAAAACTCACATGGTTTAAATTTCTTTCACAGAAGATTAAATCAAGAAATTATCAAATTAACTCAATTAGCAAATCATAGAAGCAATCCACTAATATCAACATGATTCTTATTTTTTTTTTCCTAGAATTCATGATCGTCACAGTTAGTGATTCAAACCTTCAAATCCATTGCAAATATTTGTTGAAAATCGTATTATTATTAAAAAAAATAAAAACAAAATAAGGAACAAAGTAAATTTTTTACCCACACCCCCACACTTAAACTATGCGTTGTCCTTAATATATGTCTTATATATAGAATGCAAAGAAAAGAATGAGGGTACTTGCCTCCTTCATGGTGAAAGGAATGCTATTAGGACTTCATCGGAAAACTCATCTCGAATCAAAATGTTATCTTTTTTTTCCCTTTTCAATCCTACTAAGATGGTCAAATACTAAGTTATGTACCCCACTTATGTCCTGAATAGGAGTCAACTTGTCTTTCTCGTTCTTGACCATTGTGATTCCATATTTCTTGGGAACTACATGTATAGGGATCACTTAAGTGCTGTCAGAAATGAGGTATATAATACCTTCTTGTAGCAACTTTGTGACCTTTTTCTTGATAACCTCCATCACTTGAGGATTCAGTCTTCTTTGAGGTTGTCTTACTAGCTTAGCTTTCTCTTCCAGAAGTACCCTATGCATGCAAAAAGTAGAGCCAATACTCAGAATATCTGCCAAAGTCCAGCCTATTGCTTTCTTATGATCTTTGATAACCTGCAACAACTGTTCTCCCTGCTCATCAGTAAGCAATGGAGATATAATAACAGGGAGTTTCCCATCCCTCTTAATATAAGCATACTTCAAATGAGATGGTAGGGGTTTCAACTCTAAAGTGGGTGGTTGTACCACAGATGGCAACATTTTACTGCCTAAGGTAATCTTAGACACCTTAACATCACATTTGGAGGCCATAGAGATATAATTTATTGACATTGCGTCCTCAATATCACCTGCTTTATAATTTTCTTTGTCGTCTAAAGTTATGAACGACGTTTTTGAAAAAGAAGAGTCCAAAGATGGAGAAAAAGTTAAAAAATCGTCTAAGAACCAAAAAGAAAAATTGTTTCCAACATCACTTAATAAGTCGATACAAAAAAAAGAATGATCTTCAATTGGGTGCTTCCCAGCTTTCAACACGTTGAACCGCACTTTCTCGTCTCCTATATCCATTGTCAATGATCCTGCATGCACATTTATCTTGGTTCGAGTTGTCATCATGAAAGGTCTTCCCAAGATAATAGTTGTTGGACTGATTCCTTCATCATCCTTCATATCCTAGATATAGAAATCTGCAGGAAAAATTAACTATTCTACTTGGACAAGCACGTCCTCAAGCACACCTACTAGGTTAACTATGCTACGGTTGGCCAGTGGAATAACCACACCAGTAGTCTTAAGAGGTCCCAGAGATAGAGAAGTAAACACAGATAAAGGCATTACATTTATGGAAGCCCCTAAATCTAGCATGGCATTGTCAAACTTTGAATTTCCAATAACTCAAGGAAAAGGAAACATACATGGATCCTTGCATTTTCGCAGTATTTCAATATGCTTCTTAATCAAGCTTGACACATTTCTTCCTAAATTTACTACCACATTATCCTTAATACACCTTTTATTTGAGCAAAGGTCTTTTAAAAGCTTAGTGTATTTTGGGATTAATAACATCTAATAAATGGATGTTGATCTCCACCTTTTTGAAAGTATTCAAAATTTCTTGGTTTAATTCCTCCATTTTCTTGTTTCTCGACTTCAATCGATTTGGATATGGAGGAGGTGGAGAATAAGATGAAGAAGATTTTTTAGAAGAAGAATTAGAGGATACTAACCTTGATATTCATCTATGGTAGTCTCAAGTGATGGCTCACTTAGTCCTTCATTGTTATCAATATGTGGGTGTTCCTTCTCTTCATCCTCTTGGGATCCCTTAGGGCCTTGTACTTTTTTACCCGTTCTTAAAGTTATAACACTTACATTTTGCAGGTTGATCACAGTTTGTGCTGACAATTTATTTGATTATTTAGCTTCTAACTTATCCACCCTATGGGTCAATTTAGCAATTAATTTCTTAATCTCTACAATTTGCTCAACTACTATCTTCATTAAATTTTGTAGTGACATATTTGCTTGAGATTGTTGTCTTTGCTAAGGTGGAACATAAGGTTGCTTGTTCTGTTGATACCTATCGCCCCCAAACATGTTTGCAACCAAAGCTTGAGATGGTTCCTCCACAGTAGTTTCTGTTAAGCTCAAACATTCATCAGTATAATGTTATGTTGAAATGAAAATTCCACATTTCCTAGCAACTTGTGGAGTTGAAGTTTTAATCAAGCTCACCATTTGGTCGAGCATTTTCTTTAACCTATTTATTCTTTCATTTATCACTTTTACTGCACTAGTTTTTATCTCATGTACTCCCTTCAATAAGGTCACTGAATTTTCTCTTGTTTCAAACTGTTGGTTGTCTACTGCCTTTCGTTCTATTATATCTATAGCATCCTCTGGTGATCTGTCTAAGAAGGATCCTTCGCTTACAGCATATGCCCATGACCTATCAGTTGACTTAAGCCTTCATAAAAGCTTAGAATGAAATCTTCTATTTGAAGTTGAGGGTAGGAAGCATAAAGTTTCTTGAATCTTTCCCAATACTCACTAAGATTCTCTCTATCTCTCTATCTCTCTATCTTATATCTTGGATTTCTTTACGGATGGTTGATAATCTAGATGTAGGAAAATACTTTTCAAGAAAGAGTATTTCTATAGTTTCCCAATTTGTAATCAGTGTAGAGAGATGATACCATCAATCTTGAGCTGCTCCTTGAAGAGTAAAAGGAAAAACTCTCATTTTAAGGCTCTCGATTGTGATCCTGGGAGATCTAAAATTTTCACACAACATGTGGAATTGTCTCAAGTGCTTGTGTGGATTCTCCCTTGATAACCCATTGAAATTTGGTAAGGCGTTTAACAGGTCAGGTCTCAACTCCCACTCCTCATTAGGGTATTCAATGTTACTACGAATGACTGTATTGTGAGAGGTGGCTAGCTGTCAGATAGTTCTTTGTGCCATATTGTTTGGGTTAGGATCAAAGGGATATATTTGTGACTAGAGATAATGAAGGTGGTATGGCTTCAAATATAGGAAGTGTTCCCTTAGTAAAACACCCAAATTTCAAAATTTTCTGCAACTTACAAAAATTCCTTTCAACTTCCAGGTTAATTTGAAAGAATTCTCCCGGGTTAGCTCGGGTCATGCACTACGCAGTCTGCTTGAAGTTATTTCTCTGTTATTGACTTTTTTTTCTTTTGTTCTTTTTTTCTAGCTTTAGAGAAAGATTTCGAATAACAGATAAGTAAGACTTTGTTTGGGTCCACTCCCAAGAAAGAGAGGTGTGTCACAATAGACAACTTAAATACCAAGTATTTCCTAGCCAGAGTATATTAAAACTAATCTCAAATACTTCTCAAGAGAAATTCTTAATTAAAACAAGAACAACGATTTTGCTAACAATAAGAATAATTAAAGACTACAAAATAACTAAAGCTAAATTAAATGTATATGCGTTAAGAAAAACAAATTAAATTAAAAAAATGAAATAAGAATCAAAATATTCAAATATTAACCGTATTCGTTGGCAACGATGCCAAATTTGATACATTGTCGTTGAAGCCATCAAATTAATACTACTTTTCAAGGCAACTTCAGTATTGTCAAGTTAGTAGTCAAGAAAGTATATAGGGTTAAAGTAACCCTGAGTTGTCTCCCAACGAAAATAAAATTGTTTTTCAATATTTGACTCTTATGACTGCTATGCAATGCTCAAGAATAAAAGTGAGAAACTATGCTAATGGAATTAATGTTTGAAGAATGTTCGAGTTTAAGTGAAGAACAAGTAGAAAACTTAGAAACAAGTAAAATGAAATAGGCTAATTCCACTACTTTTCCAAGATAGATTCATCATTAGTTATTCACAGATCATTGTTCAATTGATTATTGTTCGAGTTTCAAATTAATTAAAGTACATTGATCGGGGCCCTACCCGAATCAAATTAATATGCAATTAAGTGTATTATAGACTAGGAAGTGACTCCTAGGTTGTCTCTCAAGAACCAAATGTGGTTCAAGAAATAGATCAAACACGTGGTGGGGGAAGGTTTTGGACAGTTTTGTGAAGTGAAATTAAACAAATTGAAGCACGAAATCAAACACTAATACAAGCAGTTGGTCACTATTTGGATTGCAATGTTCCAATCACATATTAACAATGATAGAATGTTACTCTCATCCCTAATCCAACACAAATTAACCAACTAAGAGAAGGCTAATCCAATCTTCAAAATTGTGCAAACTGTCTATATTTTCTTGGTTTGAAGTTTAACAAATAATGTTAAATGAAATAAGTGTTTATCAAAATAATCTATTGATTAAGTAATGTTTTGTGAAAACAACATTTTCTAGCATATATTATTGGTGTTGAGGTCGCACCCGACTCAAATTGAATGTGCAAATTAAATGTAGCATACATCGTCTCTCAAAGACCAATTTTGGTTCCGTCAAAGGAGAAAACACATAGTGCGCGGGGGGGGGGGTTACAAATTGAAATTAACAGCATAAATGACTTAGAATAAACATCAATTAAAAATAGGTTGGTCCCTAGTTCGATTGCAACACTTCCTATCCTTGATTAACAATAAATTACACAATCCTCTCACTCCTAATCCAACACGAACCAATCAACTAAGCAAAAGATTAATCCAGTTTTCATAAAAGCAAATTAAGCAAATGCAATGCACATATTTAATCAACTATGTACCACACATATTAAGCAATTGCGGATCTAATAAACTAAGTAGAGATTAAATGTATACAAATCACACTACTAAGCACAAACCCAATTTGAAACGCAAAGAATATATTATATGATGCAAGGTAAGAAGAATAGAATCATAATGACAACACAATAATCTCAAGGAAGCAATCCAATCTCCCGAATTACCAACCAACAGATTTCAAGCTTTCATTAAAAACAAAATGCAAACTGAGAAGAAAACGAAATGTAATTCATTCATTGATTAAGGTCTGAAAATACAAGGCAAAGCAAAGCGTAAAATAAGCAAAACCAAATGGAGAAAACGAAAGCAAGAAGAATGATAGAGAGAAACTGGAAAGCGAAAATGATTAAGTAAAAGAAGAGAAACGAGCAAGACAGTAAAACGAAATTTAAAATAAACTAGAAACGAATTCAGAAACAAAGGAATGAACAAAAGAGAGAAAAACGAAAAAACCTAAACCCCAACAACCTCCTCACGTCCAAGCAGAATGGAATGAGTGTTTCTACATTTTTGAAGCTAATAATTAATGTGTGGCTACATGGGCACTCAACCCTAGGCGAGCCAAGTCAGCCCCATAATTAGGCTTCACCCTAATAGTCTAAAATGGGCCCAAAAAGTCAAAAGTTAGACCCAACAATACAAAAACAAATTAAAAACGATATTACAAACTAAATAAAAATAAAACGCTGAGGTGGAAAATGGTAGATGATGTGGCAATCTCTTGAAGTTTTAATTATAATTCCAAAATTTTCTCTAAAAATAATAATGGGAATAATTAAGATCAAAAAATTAATTAAAATATGAATTATTGGTCAAATTAAGCCCAAATAGAAAAATTAAGAAAATAATGGACAATTAAGGATAATTCAATAATTAAATTCGGTGCAAAAAGTTAAGTGTATAGGACAAAATAATGATTCCTCAATCATCTTAGAGAAAATGTTTAACGAACAACTTCTAACAAAAGCAAACATCTAAGTATAGGCTTAACAAAACACTGAAGCTTAAATTTTTATATATAAACAGTGTTGAACAGATAAACTTTTAAAGAAAAAAAATCATCTAGGAAAAACTCGTTAAACGATGTAATAAAACTTATAAACAGTTTTACAAAGTAAGCGCTTAAGGTGGTATATCGTCTAAAGATCATATGTTAAACACTTTTCTTCCTAAAAGATGTTTCTATCAATGAGCTGACATATGCCAAAATGTTTTAAACACGTAATATGCCTAAACAATTTTCAACCTTTAAAACATTTATTGCATGTACGAAAAAGTACTTATTTACTTGTATGTTTTGTTCTCTTTATTTGTACAAATCATGAAAGTACAAAACGTTTACTCAAATTCCTGCACAAGATCGATAAAAACGTTAAGAAATAGGAAGACATTCTGGGAATGTTTCCTTAAAGCTTCAAGTTCTGCAAAATCGTACAAGTTACTTTTGTAAAAGCTCCAATAAAGCATAATAGTTCTACAACGTATGCGTAAGTCTGGTTGCCTACTTAAGAAGGCTATGAATCCTACATGAAAGTCAACTCCAAGTCTAATGAATCTTTTTTTGAAAAAGGCTATAGATGATGGAATAAGAGAAAAAAAAGATAAACAAGCTTGGTATAACACTTTGGTTTAAAGAGAAAATCTTTATAAGTCTTTCATATAAAAAAACTAAAAAAAATAAAAATAAACAAAATTGAATCGAGCAATCAAATTCGGAACAAAATTATAATTAAGCCTATAATTTAACAATCAACTTGTTTCCCTCATGCAAAAATCGACGCCTCTCGAAAAAAAAGGTTAAATTATTCTTTTGGTCTTCATATTTGTTGATCAATCTCAAGTGAGTTTTCGTTTTTTTTAGTCTCAATCAGGTCTATAAACTTGTAAAATTGAGTCAATTAGGCCTTCTTCACTAAGTTTTCATTGACGCTGTGTGATATTATTACGTGGAAATAAATTTTATTACGTGAAAATAAATTTTAATTGATGACATGAAATTAGATAAAATAAAAGAAAAGAAAAATAAAAAATTTTGGAGAGCAGATTCTCGGACGATTTAGGGTTATAAACCGTGAGTTTCATGAATGCCATCGACCGACTGCGCCGTGTGCTGCAGATCTCTTTCTCCCAATAACAGAAGAGGAAACAGAATATTTGGTTGTCGATACTGGACAATAGAATCCACATGTGCCCTCTTCACCATTGCCTTTTTTTTCATCTTTTTCCACTGCTCACCCCTTTTCCACGGATCACAACATTCACTACCACAGGGTCTCCAATTCCATTTCCAATTCAAGTTTGGAATTTTCCGCTACCCATTTCGTTCCCAATCCCGAGGAGTCGGCACGTGGATTCCGTGTTCCGCATCATCTTTCCGACGCTGGCGGTGCTGCGGTGCCGGATTCCGGCGCAGTTCGAATACCGTGTGCCGCTGCGGTTGCCGGAGAGCCGCGATGCATCGTGGTTCGCGAACGTGCCGCACAAGGAGCTGACCGTGGAGAAGAAGAACCAGAACGTGTCGTACATTGATGACATCGGAAAACTCATTAATCTAAAAGATGGGTCCATTCGAACCGCCTTAGACACTGGTTGTGGGTACGTGCTTTCTTTGAACCGGTTCGATTTAAGAGTTTCATTCTTCTACTTCATTCATTTTCACATCTTCAAATTACTTTGATTTCATAATTTTTTCTCTCTAATAAATGACAACTTTAAATCCTTTTCGCTGATATAATCTCTATTACTTTACTGGGTATCATTGTTTTTTTTATGTTCTTGTAGGATACATATCTCAGGAGTGATTTGATACACAATAAGAATGATGGGTCGGTCTGCATTTTCAAGAACCGGGAGTTTTCGGCCTGAGAATTTAGGTCAGAATGCCATGACCATGATTGGGAACGTTTGCTTCTCATTTTTTGTTATTAAGGTTTGGTTTTCACTACTATGGCTGCTACTTATGAACCAGAGGATCATTTGTTTCACCCTTCAACCAAGATCATCCCATTCCTTACTTCCAAATCCAGTAATAGCGATGAAGAACACAGAGTCAAAGAGTGATTAATATGTCATCATCCTTTAATTTAAATAAAAATTCTACGTAATCAAAAGCACGTCAGCATTACCACTTCATCATAATTAGACGGCGATACCACTTCATCATAATTAGACGGCGACGGAAACAGCCTAATAGACTCAATTTTACAAGTTCGTGAACTTAATTGAGACCAGAAAAAAGAAAACGAAAGTTAGACGGTGAGAACTTAACGGAAAAAAACCTAATTCATTCAAAACCTAATTGATTCAATTTTATAAGTTTGTGAACTTAAGATAAAAAAAAAAAACAAAAAAAAAACAACAAAGACTCAATTAAGATTTACGAAAATATGAGAACCAATTTAACAAAAAAAAAGATAACAGACTTTTTCTTACCAACAGCAAAGCAATAACTATTCGGTACGTCGTTTTTGTCTTTTTGGATTGGATTTTTGGGAATCCCATATTCTATTGATTTCAGATTTATTAGATAACTTGTACGAAAATAATTTATATATTCAAACATTTTTCAGCTTCCTAAAGTTATTACCGACAGTTTCCAAGATGAACACGATTTCTGTTATCTGTTTCAATTTTAAAATTATTTTTCTGATTGTTCTTCCACTTTTCGTAAGCTTATCATCTCAGCTTGGTTCGAAGGTAGAAGAGCTTCCTGGTTTTGAAGGGCCTCTTCCGTTTGAACTGGAAACGGGGTAAGCAACAGCACTTTCCCTTTTCTGATTTGAACCTATTTTCAACGATTCAATGAATTTGGGTTTGATAGACATAAAGCAAGAACAGGTATATAGGATTGGGAGAAAGAGATGATGATATGCAAGTGTTTTACTACTTTATCAAGTCAGAGAATGACCCTGCAAAAGATCCTCTTTTGCTTTGGCTAACTGGAGGTCCTGGTTGCTCTTCGTTTTCTGGTCTTGCTCTTCAAATAGGTAATTCTGAGATGAAAACTTTCTGAGTTAATTTCTTTGATAACAAACACTGAAGTTGGATTGAAATACCCTTCAATCCTATTTTGTGAAGGGACAATCACTGCTATATAATGCATTTATTTTACCAAACCTTTATTTCCATTTTAGATAGTTCAAAATTATGATAATGAATGCATTCAAATATTAACTTCACCAAAAAAATTGAATCAATTGGATGTGTGATTTAGGTCCATTTGGATTCAAGAAAGAGAAGTACGATGGGAACGTGCCAAATTTGGTCTTGAGGCCACAGTCCTGGACGAAGGTAGAAATTTAATTATGCTTCCTCATTTGACCTTGATTTTGTTATGTGCAGATTGTGTTTAGGAGAATATCAGAGAAAGGAAAAATACCAGAGGAAGTAAAGTGAAATTCTCATTATTGAAACTGATGTATAAGCGATGTTACTCTCAGACAAAGACAAAAAAGTAGTTAACAGTAGTTATAGTTTGACTTTACAAAAATACTTCAACACTCCCCTCTTAAAGTAAAACTACTACAAGATCTAATTCCCAGACTATCTCTAAGCATCATGAATCTGGGTTGACGAAGGGCCTTGGTAAAAATATCAGCAATCTGATCTTCCGTGGAACAGTGCACCAATTTCAGCTTTCCTTTATTAACCTGCTCTCTCAAATAATGGAACCTTGTCTCTATATGTTTACTTCTCCCATGTGAGATGGGATTTTTAGACAAATTAATGGCAGACCTGTTATCAATTAGAAGTCGAATGGGCTTGCAGCAATCAACCATCAGCTCGTCCAACACGGTTTCAATCCAAACACATTGACATGCAGTTTTTGATGACGCTATATACTCTGCTTCGCATGATGAGAGAGCTACAACACTTTCCTTCTTTGAGCACCAGCTAAATGATGCTCCCATGTATTTAAGTATGTAGCCAAACGTACTTTTCCTGTCAAGCAGATCTCTGCACCAGTCCGAATTGCTCCAGGCTTCTAATGTTCCTTTCACACCGTCAAACTTCTTTGGGTAGAAGACTCCATAATCTGCTGTACCCTTTAGGTATCGTAATATATGTTTAGCAGTGGCAAGATGTGACTTTCTGGGGTCCCCCATGAACCTGCTGACCAACCCAACACCATAAAATATATCCGGTCTACTATTACACACATACCTGAGAGATCCTACAATCTGTTTGAACAGAGTGGCATCAACCTTCTCATCATCATCTTGGAAAGACAGTTTGGTGTTGGCAATCACCGGTATACTAGCATTGTTACAGTCTTCCATTCCAAATCGCTTCAATATTTCACTGACATATCTGCTCTGATGAATAAGCATTCCATCAGATGTGCGAAGAAACTCCAGCCCGAGGAAATATCCTAGACTGCCAAGGTCTATCATGTCAAAATCTCCTTTCATCTTTATTTTAAATTCTTCTATAGCTTCTGTGGAGCTGCCTGTAACGAGTAAGTAATCTACATAGAGGCAAACCAGCAAAACACCTCTGATTTCATCTTCTTTCACGTAGATTCCGAACTCAACAGTACACTTGCGGAATCCAGAATTGATCAGCCAAGCATCAATGTGTGTATTCCAAGCACGGGGTGCCTGCCGCAACCCATACAAAGCTTTGTTTAGCTTATAAACTTTCCATTCTTCACCAACTTTTTCGAACCGAGGTGGTTGAGTAACATAAACTTCTTCCTGAAGTGGTCCATTCAAGAATGCGGACTTCACATCCATTTGGCATATATTCCATCCTTTCAGATTTGCAACAACATCCACAAGCCTCACAGTCTCCAACCTTGCAACTGGTGTGAAAACTTCAGTGAAATCAACTCCTGGTCTTTGCAGAAACCCCTTTGCAACCAATCTCGCTTTCAATTTAGCTACACTCCCGTCTGGCTTATACTTTGTCTTAAACACCCATTTGACCTCGATAGCTTGTTTCTGTCGAGGCAACTCCATTATTTCCCATGTTCCATTCTTTTCAATAGCTCTCAGTTCTTCTTTCATAGCTTCTCTCCAATCTTCCATTTTAATTGCTTGGTCCCACGTTAAAGCTTCTGCGTCAGCCAGAAATGCATGATGAACCAAATCTCCAGTTTCATTAATTTCATTATCCATGAACACCTCGTGGTCAGCTAGTCTTGTTGAAGGAAATCTGGTCCTGCGAGATCTTCTATTATTCACCTCTAGATCAACTGTGACGTCTTTGGCTTTCTCAGATTTTTCAGATTTTTTGTCTTCAAGCAAACTAGACACTACACCTTCAGTGTTTGCCTCTATGTCTGCCCAATTGAATGTCGCCGTTTCATCCACCAAGACGTCTCTACTGATCACTATCTCCTTCTTTTCTGGGTTGTATAATCTGTATGCTCCAGTGGGATGGAAACCTACCAGTATATAGATTTCACTCTTGTTAGAAAGCTTTTTTCTCTTCTCATCTGGCACATGTTTGAAACACACAGATCCAAAAATCTTCAAATTTGTTGCCAATGGTTTGAAGCCAGTCCATGCCTCTTCTGGGGTGTAGTCTGTAAGAGCCTTCATGGGACATCTATTTAACAGATAAACTGCTGTGGTGACCGCCTCTCCCCATAAGCTATGCGGCAGATTCTTTCCTTTGAGCAGACACCTCGTCATTTCAACAAGAGTTCTATTTCTTCGTTCTGCCAAGCCATTATGTTGAGGCGTGTATGGTGCTATAACCTCATGTATAATCCCCTTCTCAACGCAAAATCTGTTCATCTCCCTAGAGTTGAACTCTCCGCCTCCATCTGTTCTAAAAATCTTCATCCACATGCTAGATTGACACTCAACCAATGCACAAAATTTTACAAAATATGAGAAAACTTCTTTTTTCTCATATTTTTGGGAATCCCATATTCTATTGATTTCAGATTTATTAGATAACTTGTACGAAAATAACGGAAAAAAACCTAATTCATTCAAAACCTAATTGATTCAATTTTATAAGTTTGTGAACTTAAGATAAAAAAAAAAAACAAAAAAAAAACAACAAAGACTCAATTAAGATTTACGAAAATATGAGAACCAATTTAACAAAAAAAAAGATAACAGACTTTTTCTTACCAACAGCAAAGCAATAACTATTCGGTACGTCGTTTTTGTCTTTTTGGATTGGATTTTTGGGAATCCCATATTCTATTGATTTCAGATTTATTAGATAACTTGTACGAAAATAATTTATATATTCAAACATTTTTCAGCTTCCTAAAGTTATTACCGACAGTTTCCAAGATGAACACGATTTCTGTTATCTGTTTCAATTTTAAAATTATTTTTCTGATTGTTCTTCCACTTTTCGTAAGCTTATCATCTCAGCTTGGTTCGAAGGTAGAAGAGCTTCCTGGTTTTGAAGGGCCTCTTCCGTTTGAACTGGAAACGGGGTAAGCAACAGCACTTTCCCTTTTCTGATTTGAACCTATTTTCAACGATTCAATGAATTTGGGTTTGATAGACATAAAGCAAGAACAGGTATATAGGATTGGGAGAAAGAGATGATGATATGCAAGTGTTTTACTACTTTATCAAGTCAGAGAATGACCCTGCAGAAGATCCCCTTTTGCTTTGGCTAACTGGAGGTCCTGGTTGCTCTTCGTTTTCTGGTCTTGCTTTTCAAATAGGTAATTCTGAGATGAAAACTTTCTGAGTTAATTTCTTTGATAACAAATACTGGAGTTGAATTAAAATACCCTTCAATCTTATATATTGAAGGGACATTCACTGCTATATTATACTGCATTTATTTTACCAAACCTTTATTTCCATTTTAGATAGTTCAAAATTATGATAATGAATGCATTCAAATATTAACTTCAAAAAAATTGAATCAATTGGATGTGTGGTTTAGGTCCGTTTGCATTCAAGACAGAGAAGTACGATGGGAACGTGCCAAATTTGGTCTTGAGGCCACAGTCCTGGACGAAGGTAGAAATTTCTCATTTGACCTTGATTTCATCCCATAGTTAATTTCATAGTTGTGAATGGTCTTGTTAATCATTGGTTTTAATAGGTTATGTAATGCTGCTAATTCTTTGTTGTGTTTTCTTTTGACAGGTGAGTAGCATTATTTTTGTAGATTTGCCTTTAGGAACTGGCTTCTCGTATGCAAAAAATCTCACTGCTAATAGAAGTGACTGGAAGTTAGTTCACCATACTCATCAATTTCTTAGGAAGGTACATTCACTGTGCATGTTATAATGTCACTCTTATCATGTTTCGTGAGTTTTCCTTGTTTCATCACTAGATTCCCCTTTCCTAAGCATTTTGAAAACAAATAATTTTGATCACTCTTTTATTAAACTGCAATCTTCGTATGGTAATCTTTGTAGTGGCTGATTGATCACCCTGAATTTCTTTCAAATGACTTTTACATGGGAGCTGATTCATATTCTGGCATTCCTGGCCCTGCCATTGTTCAAGAAATTTCAAAGGGTATGAAATTTAAAATGGCTTGGTTTAACTATAAGATTTCTTGATATTTTAATATTTTCTACTAATTTCTTATATCTTGTGAGTTTTTCGCTATAATTTTAATGTCGTCTTCTACGTTCTTCTTTATTTCTTCTTTCTGTTGCCATTGTAATAATTTGATCCTCTTATAACATGGATCCCTTTTAGTTCAGAATTTGATCATTACTATAAAATTTATTTAAAGTAATGATCCTAGTGCTATAGAATATGTTTATCTTTTTAACCTCAACCTCCTGTAGTCTTATATTGTTTAGAAATCTAGATTAAAAATAATTTAAATATATTTTTATTTTTTAATAACCTTTCGTCTCCATTATACCTTTGACTTCAACTTGTTCCCCTTTATCCAATAGTCTCCTATTTTATAATAACTTTAATTAAAATAGATTTTGGCATAAATAATCTCTTTTATTTGACTAAAACTTTCTTTGTTTCAAAGGTAAGATTTTTTTTTCACTAAACTTTATGAAGTAATTAACATATTAAACTTTGAATTTATAGTTTTCAATTTGATTTGAAAATCTGATTTCTTTTACATCCCTCAAAATATATTAACTGTAAAAAACTGCTACATTTATTTCATAAGTCAAGGACAGTTTTGTACGAGATTGTTATGCAAACTAAATCTCACTTTACATTTAACTAACATATAAAAAGCTTATCATGCGTGCACATATATAATAAATCTTGCAATTATTCTTCGATTTCTTTGATCAACAGGAAATGAAATTGGTCTTCAACCACCAATAAATCTCCAGGTTTGCTATCAGTTTCTCTGTCTGTGCTTTTACTGTTGGGTTTTTTATAAACTTAAATATATTAACCTTTATGGACAATTAGCCGTAGTGAATGTATTATCCGTTGGAGTTTAGGTAGTTAATGAGTTAGTTATTTTTGTCTGTTTTGAGTATATCGTTTATGAATTGCATTGTATTCTTTATTGTATGAAAACATCACTAAGAGGTGAATCAAGTTTTGTCAAGTTGTCTACATTTACTACAGACAAAATAAAATTCCAGAGAATGAGTTTTTAATAACTTAGTTCAATTTTCGAAACCCCAAGTCATTCAAGCAATGGCTTTTCAGATACCACTCTGAAGTCTAAATTGATCTTAATATATTTTCAGGGATATCTGCTAGGGAACCCAATAACAACAAGAAAAGAAAAAAATGACCAAATCCCATTTGCTCATGGAATGGGACTTATTTCTGATGAACTCTATGAGGTAATGAAAGTGTTTTTCTTCTGTTAAAGGATGCTACTTGCATTGTAATTTTGAGTAAAGTTTGTCCCCACTGCTGAAGTGTTGACTTTTTTATTATTGACAATATTAATTGTAAATATCATGCTAAGTGGAGTTGAACCCAGAAATTCTCTTATTTCTCTTAATTCACCAAGCTGAAGTGTTGACTTAAATTGTGTGTGAAAATATTTAGACATCCTTTTTATATTGATAAGCACAGACTAATCAACCATTCATGTACAATTACGTCTAAAAAAATTAAGAGAATGATATTAATTAGTCATAAATGACAGGAATAATTTGTTATTACAAAAATCAGTTATACATGATATGCTATTTTCAGAGATATCGTGATAGATCTTTATATTATTTCAAAAATTTATATAATGACTAATGCATAACTAATAAAATCAAGTTGCTTATTCATAAATTATACGTTGTTTGTTTAAAAGTGTATGCTGATTATTCGAAGATAGTATGCTACTTATTCAAAAATAACTTGTTTAAATGACATCGATTCTTACCTCATGTATGGACAGTCGCTGAAGAGAAATTGTAAAGAAGAATATATAAATGTAGATTTTAGAAACGAAATGTGTTTAAGAGATCTCAACTACTATGATGAGGCAAGTAATGACCATCCTAATTCTGTGTTCTGTTTTTATATAGCTGATGAGTTTATTCACCATAATAATAAATATTGTTTCTTATGTTCAGTGCCTTTCAGGAATCAATACATTCAACATCTTGGATCGCTATTGCAAAGCTGATTCTACTAAGAAACATGAAGGTCCATGGATTAGATCTCTGACTCAAAAGTTTGAGTCCTCTCTTAATTCTCCTCTCACAGAGTTAGACACAAGATGCCAAGTAATTCTTGCGTACCTTAAATGCACTCTCAAAACTCTATGTCCACCATGGTTTCAATTTGATTTCGACATTTTACATTGTTGTAGATATATGGTTTTTTCCTTGCTACTCAATGGGCCAATGATGAGAGTGTTCGGAAATCGCTGCACATTCGAGAGGTTTGACATTATATATATATATATATATATATATATATATATATATATATATTGTTTGAAAGCTGAATCTATATTTTATATTAAGTAAAAAAGACAAAGTTAAATATCATATAAAAAATAAAATTTATTCATTATTTTAAAATGTGATATAAGAGTTTTTAGAAAATCGATTTTTTAGAAAATCCTTCACATATATATTCATTTTTTTTTTTTATTCTTTTTTTTTTCTCTTAATGTAAATTTTATAGTATAAGGACTAAAAAGATTAAGTTCTTTTATACTAAAATAATAAAATGAGTATATTATATATATGTCTAGGTTATTTGCATCTATAATATAAATTGTTTTACAAATTAAATATTTATAAATTTAAGTGAGTTTTTAAAATACATTTTGTATCATTTATCCCCAAAACTATTTTTGAAAACAAATAATTTATAACTTTTTAATGCATAACGTATATTATTTTATATTCCTAAATCATTATTATTTTATGATAATATAAATTACGTGTAAATATTTTTCCACATAAGTACAGGACTAGAAATAATTGAAAAATCAAAGGCTAAAATATATGAATAATGTTGGTAAGTTTTTGTATCTTGATGGCAGGGAACAAAGGGTAAATGGGAACGTTGTTGGACTAGTGATTTTGAGCTAGAGATCTCTAGTAGCTTCGCCTTTCATGTAAATCTCAGTGCGAAAGGATATCGTTCTTTAATATATAGGTGAAGAGTTATATATGTTTTGTTTTGAAAAGTTAGTTTGCATATGTTTTTGTGTTTGAAGATGGTTAAGGATGTTTGGTGTTTTGTTGGCAGTGGGGATCATGATGCAGTTGTTCCTTTCATGTCGACTCAAGCATGGATCAGAGCTCTGAACTACTCCATTGTAGAAGATTGGAGGCCATGGCTTCTAGAAAACCAAGTTGCAGGGTGAGAATCAAACATTAGCTTTAATTAATATATGATAAATGTTTACTGATTTTATATGCAAAACTAAATAGCAGATCGATCTTTACAATGAATTCGTATGTTTGAGATTGAAGATAAAATTTTATATTTTCAATTTAAAATATTAAAAATAATAGATACGTGAATTTTTTTTATTATATACTTGTTTGTTTTATTGACTTTTATTCAACACTAAGACTTTCGATTTAAATTTTAATAATTTCTTTTTTAAGTGTGAATTTCTTGACATTCTTGACATTGGTATATTCACTTTCTTTTTTTAAGCATGAATAAATTATTAATGGTTGTCTAAAAATCTTATCACAAAGACTTTTCTGATGTAAAAGTTTTATAAACTTTTGAATTTTTCACTTATTTTCACCTGTTTCATACTCTACTTGTTTAAGTTAGTTATCAAAATAAACCACCCCCTATTATTATTTTTTTGGAAAGGATGTTAAAGAAATCATTGATATATCATAATTTTTTTATCAATATATAT
Source organism: Vigna reflexopilosa (assembly GCA_027742785.1). Lineage (NCBI taxonomy): Eukaryota > Viridiplantae > Streptophyta > Magnoliopsida > Fabales > Fabaceae > Vigna > Vigna reflexopilosa. The sequence continues at coordinate 7,268,416 of CM050929.1, read as the reverse complement.
ATATATATATATATATATATATATATATATGGTTAATCATACGGATAATTTTTATTTGTGTTAGGTTTTCTCAAAGTTCCTTACTTATTAATTTAAGCTATTGTGACCTGGTTTCATTAAAAGTGTTTAATATATGAAGATGCTATGTAATTTAATGAAACCAGATCACAACATGTTAACTTAAATTTAACTCCGATATCTCAATTTAAGTATAGAGATCTAATTGTAATGATTTTTTATATTTAGAGATTCATTTGAGAGAAAAAAGAAGTAAAAAACCTATTTAAAAAGAACTCCACATAAATAAAGATTATTTGTCATTCATATATATATATATAACATTTAGGATGTTACAATCTTTTTCAAAAAAGAAATTCAAAATATTATTCAAAGCAAAGAAAAAGCCACTTAAAGGACACGAAAACGTTTGACAGAAAATGTACTTTTCCCATGTTCTATCATTTTATCAAAATCCTATAGAATTTGCTTAGTCTCTTTTTGAACCCTATTAAAACTTATAAAACTCATAATTTGAACCAAAAATGTAGAAGATTTTGTTGCCCATTGTCTTGCTGGTTCTAATTCTAAAATCTCCAGAAGTTATGTTCTGCAGTGGTAGCTCCTTCTAACCTATAGAATCTGTTAGGCCATTTAAGAGAAAAAGAGAACTCTCACTAACTAAAGGTGATATGCTACAACATTTATCTATCACAAGACACAACAAAAATGGTATATATAGAAGCACAATGCATACCTTCTTCCTATAATTGTTGTGTTATGCATTTTCGAAGGGCCGAGTTTCAACAAAAATCTATGCAGTTATGCATACACGTTATGATAATACATTATAACCACCGGTACAGTATGATGTATCATAAATATAAAATACCAAGAATGAAGTTATGACTTAGTGAAATTAATATTGTATGCACTTAAAAAACAATTTTTTTTATTGTAAACTATATTTACTATTGTACTAATGAAAAAAAAGAAGTTATAGAAAAGGTGATAAACCTTTTCTTTTTTTTCCACTAACTGTAAATTGAAATGAAATCTTAGAGTATTTTATTTCATATAAAGAACATCCTAAGATATCATCTGTCTTATATTTGTGAATAATTTGGATTCTACGCAGATACACAAGAAGATACTCTAATCAAATGACATTTGCAACTGTGAAGGTAAAGATATCAGCATCCAATGTAGATATTAAATAAAATTAATAGAACTATTTTATTTTTTTTTATCAAGATTGTGTTTCTTTGTTATATTAAAAATAAAATATATTAATATTTATTCTACATTAATATTTATTCTGCTTATAGGGTTCAGGACACACAGCTCCTGAGTACAAGCCTGATGAAGGTTACGCCATGTTCAGCAGGTGGATAGCTGGTAAGCCTTTGTAACTCAACCACAATAGATGTGTTCAAATGTAATATAATTATCACAAATAAAATAATGATATAATAATTTTTGGATTTGTATGTTACCGATGGTTTGCAAATTAATTTGATTTGTCTCTTTATTTTATCTTTCTTTTTAATACATGAAAGAAAGATAATAGTTGTCAAACATTTATACGAACACTTTATATTGTGATATTGTTTAGTAACGAATTATATCAATATTAAGATATTAAAGAAATATAATATAAAAAAATGTTTGAAGCTCCACATCGATTAAAGATAAGGTCAAATTATATAAGTCGGTTTTGTAGGGTTGAGTTAGGCTGAATTAGGCATTTTTATTCCACCGTTGTCGGACCATTATTGGACCACCAAATTTCTATTATCACGTGTTGGAAACCCACTAGAGATAAGGCTAATTCTGGTTTTGTGGGATTGAGTTAAGCTTAAACTTCACTTCTTAATATAGTTAATATTTGAAAATAAAAATAGATTGCTGAATAAAATTATTTTATATCTTACTTTCAATGAAAATATTTTTTATTAAATTTTAATTTTTCAAAATAAAGTAAATTGTAGGTTGTTCTTTACGAGTTTATTTTACACAAATCAATTTTCTAAATATAATACTACGAAACTATATTTTATATAATTTGATAATTAATATATCTATATAAAATCAACTTTATTTTATTGAATTTAATTTGGATAATGAAAACAATAATTGTATAAATTTGATTAACATTTTTGTGTAAGAATATAGTAATATTCAAAATTGAAAATATTTAAAAATACCAGTATATATAAAAAGAATCACATACATACATGGATTTTTATTTTCTCTGAATTAAAAATTTATATTTATTAACAAGAAATTTCGTCGAAGACAAATTAACATACTCTATGAGATATGTATTTTTTCAGTAACAAGATAGGTTAAATTATTCGTTTTTTAATAGGTTTAATTATTTATATTATGGAAAGAGTAACCAACTACAACCAACTCTTATCCCCTTCAGACGCAAGAGATAGACTTGTGTCTTTATAAAAAGTTAGCCTATTTTATTCATATAGTCTATAAAGAGATTTTAACGAGAGACACTTTTTCCTTAAGACACTCTTATTGATTTTTTAATTTATTTAAATAGTTTAGTCTAGAAAACACTACTTTAATTCTTGGCTTTAGACATCATAAAAGGCTTCTTCATTAAATGCTAGTCTTATGAGAATTTTTGTGTAACTTTGTGTCTTTATACAAATGAGGTTAGTGCTTAGATGCTAGATCATACATGTATCATTTAGTTCAGACGCTATGGGAATAGATATTATGGGAATAGATATTTTGTCAGGAGTTTAGGAGTTTTATATTGTTTTATGAGAGTTTTATGTTAAATGAGTTAGTGTTTTGCTTAATGGGATGACTATCAACATGTTGTGTTTTGTTTATAGTTTCGATAGCATTTAGAGTATGGAAATCCATCAGATGTTATTTTCATAATCAAAATTACTCTCATTTTTATTTTGTCCTTGTGATTAAGGTAGATGATTCTGTTGGTTAAGCATATGTTTATTAAGCAAATCCAATTGTTTGAATTTTTCTTTTTAAATCAATATTTGGTTGAGTACTTGATCAATTTTAAAATATAGGTTGCTGGACATTGTGATTTTGTCTCAACACGCATGATAATGCTTGCTTTCAATTTAGTTCCCATATTTACAATTTTAATTCAATTTACTCCCACTTTTTTTTTTAAAATGGAAAAATTGGGTCTCTCTCCAATTTAAGACCAAACTAGTAATTAGACATAATTACAATTAATATATACATATTAAAATATTCTTTTTAAATTTTTACATTAAATCATTCCATCTAAATATTTAAATTAATTTATTTTTGACATTTTTACATAAAAAAAATCCCTATTAAAACTTATATCTTTTAAAAATGTAAATATAAAAGTGAGACTTGTCATTTAAAAAATTTTAATGTGACAAGTATCACTTTACATATACATTTTTAGTATTTTTAAAAAATTTTAAGTTTAAGTGAGGATTTTCTAATGTAAAAGTGTACAAAAAAAGCTATATTAATTTCAATATTTAGGTGGAGTGACCTTATATTTAAATTATAAAAAAAATATTTTTACATGTTGTAATTAAAATTAATTAGTTATTTGGTTTCAAATTGGAGAGAGACCAAATTGTTGTACTAAAAAAGAAGATTAAATTAAATCACAATTATAAATATGAAGAATAAATTGAAAACAAACACTCTCATGTGAGACTAATTATGACACATGACACTATCATTGTACGTGGCACAACCATGATCTAAAACATGACAACTTTTATTTTTTAAAAAATAATTAAAAAAATAAAAAATTGAGAATTACATCAATTGGCATGTGACACGTACGAAATGTTTAGACAAGATCGTTTAAAGAAACAAAACAGTCTAGATTTTCTTGTTTTGAAGTTTATCAAATAACGTTAAATGAAATAAGCGTTTATCAATATAAATTGTCGATTAAGTAATGTTATGTGAAAACAACATTTTCTAGCATATATCATCTTAGAGAGAATGATTAAAAAACAACTTCTAATAAAAGGAATCGCTTAACAAAACACTGAAGCTTAAATTTGTATATCTAAATAGTGTTGAATAGATAAGCGTTTAAAGAAAAAAATCATCTAGGAAAAACTCGTTAAATGATGTAGTGAAACTTACAAATAGTTTTATAAAATAAGCGCTTAACATGTTATACGTTTAAAAATCATATACTAAAGACTTTTCTTCCTAAACGATGTTTCTATCAATGAGCTGACATATGTCAAAATGTTTTAAACATGTAATATTCCTAAACGATTTCCAAAGTTTAAAACATTTATTGCATGTACGAAAAAGTACTTCTTTACTTGTATGTTTTGTTCTCTTTGTCTATGTAAATCATGAAAGTACAATACATTTACTTAAATTTCTGCACAAGATCGATAAAGACGTTAAGAAATAGGAAGACATTTCAGGAATGTTTCCTTAAAGCTTCATGCTCTGCAGAATGTACAAGCTACTTTTGTTAAAGCTATGATAAAGCATAGTAACTCTGTAATGTACACCTGAGTCTAGCTACCTACCTAAAAACGCTATGAATTTTACATGAAAGTCGACTCTCAGTAAATATTTTTCGAATAAGACTATATAGATGATGGAATAAGAGAAAAAAAAAGAAGATAAACAAGCTTGGTATTACGCTGTCTCTCTTTCTCTACATCGTCTAACACTTTTGTTTAAAGAGAAAATCTTTATAAGTCTTTCATATTTACTTTGTATTGAAAATTTCTCTGTGAGAGTTACCAAATCTGTATTTTGATTTTAAAACCTTTTTGGTTGTTTTGTAAGTTCATAAGTGAATTAAAACACTTAATGTTTAGCTTAGTTAAGTTAAATGATCTAGTCAGGGGACTAGTGTTGAGAGTGAGAGTGATTGATAATCGTTGTAAACAAAGACTAGTGAAACTCATGTAATCTTTGTTAAAGATTAGTGGAACCTCTTAAAAGGTCTTAAGGGAGAACTAAATATAACTCAAGTTGGAACACACTAGTATAAAAATATTGTATTATTACTTTACCTTATAAACTTTTTCTTAAATTTTCTTTTAAATACATAAACGTCTAACAACTATTGTAAACTATCTAAGTTATGCAAAAGTCATTATACGTAAAAAGTTTTTAAAACACTATTCAAACTCTATTTTATAATATTTTTGTGTGTTTCACGAAAATGACAAAATTGTACCGTTTTCAAAAATAAGAAATCTAAATTAAAAAAATAATAAACAATATTGAATCCACCAATCAAATTCGAAACAAAATTATAATTAAGGCTATAATTTAAAAGTAATGGTATGATACGTTTTTATCTTTATTTGACACAGAATATAATAGTAAAATAGTTATAAAAATATAATTGTTTTTTTTTTAAAAAGTAAAAAGTAAATAAAAATAATGTGAGTGTAAAAATTTTAAGAATGTGAAAGAATAATTTTTCATAATTTAATAATCAAATCGTTTTCCTCGTGCAAAAACCGATGCCTCTCGAAAAGAAACTAAAAGATAACGACATTTTTCTACCAACAACAAAGCAATAACTATTAGGTACGTCGTTTTTGTCTTTTTGGATTGGATTGAATCCCATATACTATTGATTTCAGATTTATATAACGACATTTTTCTACCAACAACAAAGCAATAACTATTAGGTACGTCGTTTTTGTCTTTTTGGATTGGATTGAATCCCATATACTATTGATTTCAGATTTATTAGATAACTTGTACGAAAATAATTTATATATTCAAACATTTTTCAGCTTCCTAAAGTTATTACCGACAGTTTCCAAGATGAACACGATTTCTGTTATCTGTTTCAATTTTAAAATTATTTTTCTGATTGTTCTTCCACTTTTCGTAAGCTTATCATCTCAGCTTGGTTCGAAGGTAGAAGAGCTTCCTGGTTTTGAAGGGCCTCTTCCGTTTGAACTGGAAACGGGGTAAGCAACAGCACTTTCCCTTTTCTGATTTGAACCTATTTTCAACGATTCAATGAATTTGGGTTTGATAGACATAAAGCAAGAACAGGTATATAGGATTGGGAGAAAGAGATGATGATATGCAAGTGTTTTACTACTTTATCAAGTCAGAGAATGACCCTGCAAAAGATCCTCTTTTGCTTTGGCTAACTGGAGGTCCTGGTTGCTCTTCGTTTTCTGGTCTTGCTCTTCAAATAGGTAATTCTGAGATGAAAACTTTCTGAGTTAATTTCTTTGATAACAAACACTGAAGTTGGATTGAAATACCCTTCAATCCTATTTTGTGAAGGGACAATCACTGCTATATAATGCATTTATTTTACCAAACCTTTATTTCTATTTTAGATAGTTCAAAATTATGATAATGAATGCATTCAAATATTAACTTCACCAAAAAAATTGAATCAATTGGATGTGTGATTTAGGTCCATTTGGATTCAAGAAAGAGAAGTACGATGGGAACGTGCCAAATTTGGTCTTGAGGCCACAGTCCTGGACGAAGGTAGAAATTTAATTATGCTTCCTCATTTGACCTTGATTTTGTTATGTGCAGATTGTGTTTAGGAGAATATCAGAGAAAGGAAAAATACCAGAGGAAGTAAAGTGAAATTCTCATTATTGAAACTGATGTATAAGCGATGTTACTCTCAGACAAAGACAAAAAAGTAGTTAACAGTAGTTATAGTTTGACTTTACAAAAATACTTCAACACTCCCCTCTTAAAGTAAAACTACTACAAGATCTAATTCCCAGACTATCTCTAAGCATCATGAATCTGGGTTGACGAAGGGCCTTGGTAAAAATATCAGCAATCTGATCCTCCGTGGAACAGTGCACCAATTTCAGCTTTCCTTTATTAACCTGCTCTCTCAAATAATGGAACCTTGTCTCTATATGTTTACTTCTCCCATGTGAGATGGGATTTTTAGACAAATTAATGGCAGACCTGTTATCAATTAGAAGTCGAATGGGCTTGCAGCAATCAACCATCAGCTCGTCCAACACGGTTTCAATCCAAACACATTGACATGCAGTTTTTGATGACGCTATATACTCTGCTTCGCATGATGAGAGAGCTACAACACTTTCCTTCTTTGAGCACCAGCTAAATGATGCTCCCATGTATTTGAGTATGTAGCCAAACGTACTTTTCCTGTCAAGCAGATCTCTGCACCAGTCCGAATTGCTCCAGGCTTCTAATGTTCCTTTCACACCGTCAAACTTCTTTGGGTAGAAGACTCCATAATCTGCTGTACCCTTTAGGTATCGTAATATATGTTTAGCAGTGGCAAGATGTGACTTTCTGGGGTCCCCCATGAACCTGCTGACCAACCCAACACCATAAAATATATCCGGTCTACTATTACACACATACCTGAGAGATCCTACAATCTGTTTGAACAGAGTGGCATCAACCTTCTCATCATCATCTTGGAAAGACAGTTTGGTGTTGGCAATCACCGGTATACTAGCATTGTTACAGTCTTCCATTCCAAATCGCTTCAATATTTCACTGACATATCTGCTCTGATGAATAAGCATTCCATCAGATGTGCGAAGAAACTCCAGCCCGAGGAAATATCCTAGACTGCCAAGGTCTATCATGTCAAAATCTCCTTTCATCTTTATTTTAAATTCTTCTATAGCTTCCGTGGAGCTGCCTGTAACGAGTAAGTAATCTACATAGAGGCAAACCAGCAAAACACCTCTGATTTCATCTTCTTTCACGTAGATTCCGAACTCAACAGTACACTTGCGGAATCCAGAATTGATCAGCCAAGCATCAATGTGTGTATTCCAAGCACGGGGTGCCTGCCGCAACCCATACAAAGCTTTGTTTAGCTTATAAACTTTCCATTCTTCACCAACTTTTTCGAACCGAGGTGGTTGAGTAACATAAACTTCTTCCTGAAGTGGTCCATTCAAGAATGCGGACTTCACATCCATTTGGCATATATTCCATCCTTTCAGATTTGCAACAACATCCACAAGCCTCACAGTCTCCAACCTTGCAACTGGTGCGAAAACTTCAGTGAAATCAACTCCTGGTCTTTGCAGAAACCCCTTTGCAACCAATCTCGCTTTCAATTTAGCTACACTCCCGTCTGGCTTATACTTTGTCTTAAACACCCATTTGACCTCGATAGCTTGTTTCTGTCGAGGCAACTCCATTATTTCCCATGTTCCATTCTTTTCAATAGCTCTCAGTTCTTCTTTCATAGCTTCTCTCCAATCTTCCATTTTAATTGCTTGGTCCCACGTTAAAGCTTCTGCGTCAGCCAGAAATGCATGATGAACCAAATCTCCAGTTTCATTAATTTCATTATCCATGAACACCTCGTGGTCAGCTAGTCTTGTTGAAGGAAATCTGGTCCTGCGAGATCTTCTATTATTCACCTCTAGATCAACTGTGACGTCTTTGGCTTTCTCAGATTTTTCAGATTTTTTGTCTTCAAGCAAACTAGACACTACACCTTCAGTGTTTGCCTCTATGTCTGCCCAATTGAATGTCGCCGTTTCATCCACCAAGACGTCTCTACTGATCACTATCTCCTTCTTTTCTGGGTTGTATAATCTGTATGCTCCAGTGGGATGGAAACCTACCAGTATATAGATTTCACTCTTGTTAGAAAGCTTTTTTCTCTTCTCATCTGGCACATGTTTGAAACACACAGATCCAAAAATCTTCAAATTTGTTGCCAATGGTTTGAAGCCAGTCCATGCCTCTTCTGGGGTGTAGTCTGTAAGAGCCTTCATGGGACATCTATTTAACAGATAAACTGCTGTGGTGACCGCCTCTCCCCATAAGCTATGCGGCAGATTCTTTCCTTTGAGCAGACACCTCGTCATTTCAACAAGAGTTCTATTTCTTCGTTCTGCCAAGCCATTATGTTGAGGCGTGTATGGTGCTATAACCTCATGTATAATCCCCTTCTCAACGCAAAATCTGTTCATCTCCCTAGAGTTGAACTCTCCGCCTCCATCTGTTCTAAAAATCTTCATCCGCATGCTAGATTGACACTCAACCAATGCACAAAATTTTACAAAATATGAGAAAACTTCTTTTTTCTCTTTTAACAGATAAACCCAAGACTTTCTAGTCCATTCATCAACAAATAACAGAAAGTATCTATTACCTCCGAGTGTAGTAACTTCAAATGGACCACAAACATCTGCATGCACGACCTCCAGAGACTGTTTGACATGTTTGGGTGCAGTGTTTTTAAACCACGTTCTAGTCTGTTTTCCCAAAGCACATCCCTCACATATCTTTTCAGGAATTGTTATCACTGGCACACCCTTAACAAGCTCTTTGCTGTTTAAAAGACTCAAACTCTTGAAGTTTAAGTGTCTGAACCTATAGTGCCACTTCCAGCTTTCATCCTCGATATTCATAGACGACAAGCATTGTATGACGGATGCAATCAAATTTACCTTGAACGTTCTATTCTTGGCAAAAGGGGCCTTTATCACCACGTTTCTTTCTGTCAAAGACTTCTATTGAATTCTCGTACATCGACATAGTATAGCCTTTTTCAAGTAGTTGTCCCAGGCTTAACAGGTTGCTCTTCATTGTGGGAACAAACAACACTTCATCCATGTAAGCAATCTCTCCATTCTTGCATGTGAGTAAAACTTTGCCAACGCCTTCTGCCATTACTGTGCTGTCGTCCGCAAACCTTATCTTGCTCTTCTTCCTCGGATCGAGTTCAACCAGCCACTCTCTTCTTCCAGTCATATGGTTTGAGCAACCGGAGTCTAAGTACCAACATTGATCTGTGTCTGAGTGATCTTTGTGATTATCTGATAGCATAACTCGTTTGTTTTTTATGCCCTCCACTGCATCACACTTTTCATTTGCATGTGACACAAACTCAGCAAAGATTTTACACGTACCTTTTAGGTAACACCTGTCTTCCATCATCAACGTGTCTGTTTGACAAGTCGTAACATCACCGTTTCCACAACTCCTGTCCTTCATCAATCCTTCACTGCCATTTCTTCCATTCTTTTCGACAACACCCATCAACACTACATGTTCTGATTCAGACTCGTAATCGTCCTGTGCCAAGTTTGCCGCATTATCATTCTTGTTTTTCTTGGCATACTCATTATACCAGCATTCAGCAGAATAATGACCATATTTCTTACACGTATAACATTGAATGTTTCATTTATCAGAACCCTTTCTTCCTCTTCCTCTTGAATTTCCACCACCTCTGTTGCTTCCTTCTTTTAGTTCGTCTACATTTCCTTCATTATTCTGATCTGAAAAATTTGAGTTTCTTCCTCCATTACGACCACCTCTACCACGTGATCTTCCTCTTCCTCTACCACGATTCTTGAGACTCTGCTTCGATCTTGCTTGTAGGGCTTGACTTGTTGCCTGCGATGCTGCTTTCTCTGCGTTCTTTCTTTCCAACAATCGCTGCTCATGCACAACAAGCGAGTTCTGCAGCTCCTCAATTTTAAGCATCTCCAGATCCTTACACTCCTCAATGGTGATCACAATATGATCATACTGTGGCGTCAGCGTGCGTAGAATTTTTCCGATTACTTTCTTGTCTTTGACAACCTTTCCGCAAGCTCTCATATCATTGACGAGAGCTTGTATTCTTCCCATATACTCCATCACTGTTTCGTCTTCACCCATACCAAGAAGTTCATACTGTCGTTGGAGAGACTACAAACGTATCTTCTTCACTTTGCCCGTATTTCCATACCCTTCTTGAAGGATGTCCCATACTTCTTTCGCGGTTGCAGCTTTCGAGACCTTTTGAAACATGGCTGGAGAGATACATTGATGAAGCAACATGCTTGCCTTACAGTCAAGGCGGCGATTCTCCTTATACAACTTCTTTACCGCCTCCGAGTCATCTTTCAAGGGTTCTTGGAGCCCTTTCTTCACCACTTCGTCCACCTCTTGAAATCCTAAGATGGCCTCCATCTTGACGCACCAATCGTCGAAGTCTTTGCCGTCAAAGATTGGAAGGTTGCTGTGTATCAATCCCGTCATCGTGCCGCTCTTTGATCGTTACCCAAGACTGTACCAAATGCTCTGAATACCACTGTTATGTGCAGATTGTGTTTAGGAGAATATCAGAGAAAGGAAAAATAACAAGGAAGTAAAGTGAAATTCTCATTATTGAAACTGATGTATAAACAACGTATATAAAGAGATGTTACTCTTAGACAAAGACAGAAAAGTAGTTAACATTAGTTATAGTTTGACTTTACAAAAATACTTCAACAGATTTCATCCCAGAGATAATTTCATTTTCATACAATTATAATTTATTAAGGTTTAATTTACATGTAGATTTGAATATTTTCAAACGAGTAGGTATTAAAATTTTTTAGTTTATCAAGTTTATTTTCAACTGATTTTTTGTTGTTTAAATTTTTCAGTAATTAATTGATTATTTCATTCTTTTTGCTTATATATAATCTATATTAATAAATGTGAAGTTTAATAGTTAATATAAAATGACACTGTTATTTTTGGAAGACAACTAATTTTTATTATTTTTGAAAAAATATAAGTCAATTTTTGTTTTAAATTAATTGTAATATCATTTTATATTAATTAAAAAAATTTACTTTTATTAATTAGTGAAGAGAAATGAATAAGATGACTTGATAATATATAATTATATTATCTATTAATAAAAAAATTAAATGATAAAGACTAAGCTGAAAAATAATAAAAATTTTGAGTACTTAGTAATAGGAACTTAATTAAATATAGGCTTAAATACCTTTTTAGTCTCCAAATTGGGGACTGAATTTCTGTTTTGTACCTGATTTTAAAAGTGAAGACATTGGGTCCTAAAGTTATAAAATTTGCATGAATCAAGTTCTCTCCGTTAAGTTTGCACCAACGGCGTTAATTACATGCTGATGTGGCGTGCTTTTTCCTTTTTTATCCTCTGCTGTTCAGCTTCCTCTGTTGTCCATCTTCTCTCTTCTACTATCCAAATTTTTCTCTCTCTTCCATGTTAATAGTTCCCAATTTCTTTTTTTCCTTTTTTTTCTAACAATCAAATCCCTTAATTTTTGGAACTAATTCTCCACTGTTCCCGCCTGGCATTAACCCTCAAGCCAAATAAGGGTTTATGCAGCTGAGGCATTTTGTTCCCTCCACCGCCAACACTCCCTACAACGGCTCCACCGGCTACCGTCTCTCCTCCGATACCTCCATTGCCAGCCACACCTCCCTCACAGTGGAAACAAGAAACGGGCCCAGATCCGGATCCGGATTGTCCAAAGAGGAATCTTCTACTACCAGCGACTTCTTCACGGTTCGGTTCAGCGGTGGGGTCCGCCTCTCACCGCCGTCTGCCTCTGACGCGGTGCGGAGGTAATCCAGGAAGGGCTACATTTGAGGTGGCATGAGGAAAATTGAATGAAGGATTGTCCAAAAATCAAAATTGAAACTTTTATGGGGAATTTGAATGGGCAGTGTTTAGGGATCTTGGGTGGAGATGAAAGGAGGGAAGCTTCATGATTTGTGTTTAGGGATTTGGAAAAGAGAAAGAAAAAATGTTAGGGTTGTTGTGAAAATTGGGAAGTGATAAATAGAGAGAAAAGGAGAAATAGATTAAGGGTGGTAGTGGTGGAAGGTTGCTTGGAAGAGACGCGTGATGATGAGGGAATTGGCATACCTTAATTTGAGGACAAGTTTGACTAGGAAGAAAGGGAAGAACAGAGAAATGAAATGAAGTCCATGATTACGAAACAGAGCATTGTTTGAATTGAAACAGAGAGAAGTTTATGTTATTGCAATTGTTTATTTGCAACAATGGTTTCTTTGTGTATTGCTTGATGAATGCAAGTGTACATGGTGGTATTTGTTCATACCAGCGAGATCCAGACAATTCGAACACGTGCGGGGTACATGGCAATCAAGACGACGAGAGGTGTGGTTGACGGCGGCAATGGTGGCGTATAGGGGAAGCCAAGGAAGTGGACCTAGAGGAGAAGCTTACACGTGTGGCATTGGAGTGGATTTGATTGTTAAAGAAAAAAAAATGAAATTGAAATCATTAAGAGAGAGAAAAGGTCTGGACAACTAAGGATAAAAATGGAAAAGGCACGTCACGTCAGCACGCAATTAACGACGTTGGTGCAAACTTAACGGATAGGACCTGATTCACGCAAATTTTATAACTTTAGGACCCAATGTCTTCACTTTTAAAACCGGGTATAAAACAGAAATTCAGTCCCTATCTTGAGGACTAAAAAGGTATTTAAGCCTTAAATATATCCAATTTTACTGCGTGTCAACTTAAAATTTAATTAAACCACAAATTAATAATCATAGTTGTGAATGGTCTTGTTAATCATTGATTTTAAGAGGTTATGTCATGCTGCTAATTCTTTGTTGTGTTTTCTTTGACAGGTGAGTAACATTATTTTTGTAGATTTGCCTTTAGGAACTGGCTTCTCGTATGCAAAAAATCTCACTGCTAATAGAAGTGACTGGAAGTTAGTTCACCATACTCATCAATTTCTTAGGAAGGTACATTCACTGTGCATGTTATAATGTCACTCTTATCATGTTTCGTGAGTTTTCCTTGTTTCATCACTAGATTCCCCTTTCCTAAGCATTTTGAAAACAAATAATTTTTATCACTCTTTTATTAAACTGCAATCTTCGTATGGTAATCTTTGTAGTGGCTGATTGATCACCCTGAATTTCTTTCAAATGACTTTTACATGGGAGGTGATTCATATTCTGGCATACCTGGCCCTGCCATTGTTCAAGAAATTTCAAAGGGTATGAAATTTAAATTGCTTGGTTTAACTACAAGATTTCTTGATATTTTAATATTTTTTACTAATTTCTTATATCTTGTGAGTTTTTCGATATAGTTTTAATGTCGTCTTCTACGTTCTTTATTTCTTCTTTCTGTTGTCATTGTAATAATTTGATCCTCTTATAACATGGATCCTTTTAGTTCAGGATTTGATCACAAACACTCGAATAACATTTAGGATTTGATGCATTGTCTTTGATGACATCTTGAAAATAAACTTTAAATTTCATTGAATATCACAAAATCTGTTTTATAAAATAAAATTTATATTTCACAATTTGATCATGTTCATAAAGAAAAAGAGATCTCCATTAAGAAGCCATGGAGCTGAACAAAGAAAAGTCAACTAGGAACACTTCGAAATACTGTGGTAAAAGGTGGCTAACATGCCTATTATAGTTTTCACTAAACTTTATGAAGTAATTAACATATTAAACTTTGAATTTATAGTTTTCAATTTTATTTGAAAATCTGATTTGTTTCACATCCCTTAAAATATATTAACTGTAAAAAAACTGCTACATTTATTTCAGAAGTCAAGGACAGTTTTGTACGAGATTGTTATGCAAATTAAATCTCACTTTACATTTAACTAACATATAAAAAGCTTATCTTGCATGCACATATATAACAAATCTTGCAATTTTCGATTTCTTTGATCAACAGGAAATGAAATTGGTCTTCAACCACCAATAAATCTCCAGGTTTGCTATCAGTTTCTCTGTCTGTGCTTTTACTGTTGGGTATTTTATAAAATTAAATATGTTAACCTTTATGGACAATTAGCCGTAGTGAATGTATTATCCGTTGGAGTTTAGGTAGTTAATGAGTTAGTTATTTTTGTCTGTTTTGAGTATATCGTTTATGAAATTTGAGTTTATAAATTGCATTGTATTCTTTATTGTATGAAAACATCACTAAGAGGTGAATCAAGTTTTGTCAAGTTGTCTACATTTACTACAGACAAAATAAAATTCCAGAGAATGAGTTTTTAATAACTTAGTTCAATTTTCAAAACCCCAAGTCATTCAAGCAATAGCTTTTCAGATACCACTCTGAAGTCTAAATTGATCTTAAGATATTTTCAGGGATATCTGCTAGGGAACCCATTAACAACAAGAAAAGAACAAAATGACCAAATCCCATTTGCTCACGGAATGGGACTTATTTCTGATGAACTCTATGAGGTAATGGAAGTGTTTTTCTTCTGTTTAAGGATGCTATTTGCATTGTAATTTTGAGTAAAGTTTGTCCCAACTGCTGAAGTGTTGACTTTTTTATTATTGACAATATTAATTGTAAATATCATGCTAAGTGAAGTTGAACCCAGAAATTCTCTTATTCACCAAACCGAAGTGTTGACTTAAATTGTGTGTGAAAATATTTAGACATCCTTTTTATATTGATAAGCACAGTCTAATCAACCATTCTTGTACAATTATTTCTAGAAAAAATTAAGAGAAAGATATTAATTAGTCATAAATGACAGGAATAATTTGTTATTACAAAAATCAGTTATACATGATATGCTATTTTCAGAGATATCGTGGTAGGTCTTTATATTATTTCAAAAATTTATATAATGACTAATACATAACTAATAAAATCAAGTTGCTTATTCATAAATTATACGTTGTTTGTTTAAAAGTGTTTGCTGATTATTCGAAAATAGTATGCTACTTATTCAAAAACAACTTGTTTAAATGACATCGATTCTTACCTCATGTATGGACAGTCGCTGAAGAGAAATTGTAAAGGAGAATATATAAATGTAGATTTTAGAAACGAATTGTGTTTAAGAGATCTCAACTACTATGATGAGGCAAGTAATGACCATCCTCATTCTGTGTTCTGTTTTTTTATAGCTGATGAGTTTATTCACCATAATAATAAATATTGTTTCTTATGTTCAGTGCCTCTCAGGAATCGATACATACAACATCTTGTATCGCTATTGCAAAACTGATTCTACCAAGAAACATGAAGGTCCATGGATTAGATCTCTGACTGATTCTACTAAGAAACATGAAGGTCCATGGATTAGATCTCTGACTCAAAAGTTTGAGTCCTCTCTTAATTCGCCTCCCGCAGAGTTAGACACAAGATGCCAAGTAATTCTTGGGTACCTTAAATGCACTCTCAAAACATTATGTCCACCATGGTTTCAATTTGATTTCGACATTTTACATTGTTGTAGACATATCATTTTTTCCTTGCCACTCAATGGGCCAATGATGAGAGTGTTCGGAAATCGCTGCACATTCGAGAGGTTTGACATTATATATATATATATATATATATATATATATTGTTTGAAAGCTGATTCTATATTTTATATTAAGTAAAAAAGACAAAGTTAAATATTATATAAAAAATAAAATTTATTCATTATTTTAAATTGTGATATAAGAGTTTTTAAAAAATCGATTTTTTAGAAAATCCTTCACATATATATTCATTTTTTTATTTTTATTCTTTTTTTTTCTCTTAACGTAAATTTTGTAGTATAAGGAGTAAAAAGATTAGGTTCTTTTATACTAAAATAATAAAATGAGTATATTATATATATGTATAGGTCATTTGCATATATAATATAAATTGTTTTTCCACGTACAGTACTAGAAATAATTGAAAAATCAAAAGGCTAAAATCTATAAATAATGTTGGTAAGTTTTTGTATCTTGATGGCAGGGAACAAAGGGTAAATGGGAACGTTGTTGGACTAGTGATTTTGAGCTAGAGATCTCTAGTAGCTTCGCCTTTCATGTAAATCTCAGTGCGAAAGGATATCGTTCTTTAATATATAGGTGAAGAGTTATATATGTTTTGTTTTGAAAAGTTATTTTGTATATGTTTTACTGTTTGAAGATTGTTAAGGATGTTTGGTGTTTTGTTGGCAGTGGGGATCATGATGCAGTTGTTCCTTTCATGTCGACTCAAGCATGGATCAGAGCTCTGAACTACTCCATTGTAGAAGATTGGAGGCCATGGCTTCTAGAAAACCAAGTTGCAGGGTGAGAATCAAACATTAGCTTTAATTAATATATGATAAATGTTTACTGATTTTATATGCAAAACTAAATAGCAGATCGATCTTTACAATGAATTCGCATGTTTGAGATTGAAGATAAAATTTTATATTTTCAATTTAAAATATTAAAATTCATAGATACGTGAATTTTTTTTATTATATATTTGTTTATTTTATTGACTTTTATTCAACACTAAGACTTTCGATTTAAATTTTAATAATTTCTTTTTTAAGTGTGAATTTCTTGACATTGGTACATTCTCTTTCTTTTTGAGTGAAATAATCTTTTAAGCATGAATAAATTATTAATGGTTGTCAGAAAATCTTTTCACAAAGACTTTTCTAATGTAAAATTTTTATGAACTTTGGAATTTTTCAAAATAAACCACCACCTATTATTTATTTTTTTTGGAAAGGATGTTAAAGAAATTAGACATTGATATATCATAATTTTTTTTTATCAATATATATAGGTTTAATCATAGGGATAATTCTTATTTATGTTGATTTTCTTAAATAGGTTTTTTATTTTTTTTTCTGTCACTATTAGATGTGAAAAATCATTGCAATTGGATCCTGACATTAAATATGGATGGATAATGGAGTTAAATTTAAACGGATGAGTTATAGTGACCTGATTTCATTAAAATTTTTTAATATATGAAAATCCACATATCATGCTCATTTGCCACGTAATTTAATGAAACCAAGTTACAGGGACATGTTATCTTAAATTTAACTCCATTTTTCAATTTAACGAAAGAAATCTAATTGCAATGATTTCCCATATTTTATCAAAATCCTATAGATCTTGCTTAGTCTCTCTTTGAACCCTATTAAAACTTATACAACTCATAATTTGAACCAAAATGTAGAAGATTGTCTTTCCGGTTCTAATTCTAAAATCTCCAGAAGTTATGTTCTGGAGTGGTAGCTCCTTCTAACATATAGAGTCTTAAAAAATGTTATGCCACCATTTAAGAGAAAAAGAGAACTCTCACTAAGTAAAGGTGGATGATAAGCTAGATCATGTAAGGATCAATTATGCAGAAACTAAATAAGGTAAAATATATTATTTCCTATCATTTCTCCTTTAAGCAAAGCGTGAGATTTGGTCCAACGTGAAACTTGACTCTGAAGAACTGGAACAATGGTTGAGGAAGACTTTTAGTGAATATGTCTACTAGTTGGAGATAAGAAGGAATGAATTGAGTGATGAGTTTGTTAGATAGAACAAGCTCTCGAACAAAGTGATAATCAATATCAATATGTTTAGCGCATTTGTGAGCCACCGGATTTTGGGAGAGGAATATAGCACTCTTGTTGTCACAAAGAAGAGTTGGCGCTTGATAGGAAATATGCAGATCATGTAGAAGATGAGTAATCCATATTAGTTCAGCTGCTGCATTAGCCATGACTCTATATTTTGATTCACAACTTGATCGAGCTACGGTTGGTTGTTTCTTAGCACTCCATGAGACAAGATTTTCGCCTAAGAAGATAGAATAACCATAGGTTAATCGCCTAGTCTCAATACATCGAGCCCAATCTGCATCCGAGTATCCAAGAACATGAAGAGAAACTCCACGGGTGAAGGATAGGCCATAGGACATGGTGCCCTTGACATATCGAAGGATGCGTTTAATTGCTTGAAAATGATCATTTGTTGGAGCTTGAAGAAACTGACTAACCAAATTTACCGTGTAGGACAAGTCAGGACGAGTTATAATGAGATACTGGAGTACACCAACGAGAGAGCGATAGTGAGTGGGATCAGAGAATGGATCTCCTGTGGTTGTTAGTTGAATGTCAGGTTGGAGCGGTGTAGCTGTCGGTTTTGCATCCAACATCTAGGCCCTAGATAAAATGTCTTGAGCGTATTTAGTCTGGCTAAGAAAGACACCATTGATAGTGTAGTGGACCTCGAGACCAAGAAAGTAATTTAGATGACCTAAATCCTTGATAGCAAACTCAGTTTTGAACCTTGCCAAAAGTTTTTGAATTAAAGAATTATTATTCCCTGTCAAAATCATGTCATCAACATAAACAAGTATATATAAAGTGACAACAGTGTTGTGGTAGACAAATAAAGATGGATTTGCCTTGCTTCCGAGGAACTCAAGACTGAGCAAAAACGAGCTGAATCGTTGAAACCATGCAAGAGGGGCCTGTTTGAGGCCATAAAGAGCTTTCCGAAGTCGACAAACATGATTTGGGTATCGAGGATCAACGAACCCAGGAGGTTGTTCCATATAGACAGGATGTGTCAGGTGCCCATTTAAGAATGCATTGTTGACATCCAATTGATGAAGAGGCTAATTATTCATTACTGCTAGAGTGAGAATGACATGAACAATGGCAGCTTTAACAACATGACTGAAGGTGTGATCATAGTCAAGACCAGGTGTTTAAGTGAAGCCTTGTGCAACCAACCGTGCTTTTAATTTGTCAATTGACCCATCTGAAAGATATTTGGTGCGAAACACCCATTTGGATCCTACAATGTTGGTGTTGGATGGGCGTGGGACAAGATCCCAAGTATTTTTGGAGTGTAGGGCCAGAAGCTCTTTATGCATAGCATCCAACCAATCAGGATGTTTGGCAACGGATTTGAACCCTTTAGGTGTAGAAGTGGTGAGCAGAGCATAAAGAAGAGAAGATGGTTGGTAGGTGGTAATGTCAGCAAAATGACGAGGCCTAAAAATACCTGATTTGGCACGTGTGACCATAGGATGAGTAGACTGGACACTACGGTGTATTTGTGGTTAAGTATCAGGCATGGAAACAGCAGTTGAAGGAGTATCTTCAGCAGGACATAGACCACAAGGTATGGTTGGTGAGTGCATATTTTCCTTGGATAGTGGCAAATAAGAAGCTGGTGTAGGAGCTGGAGCGGAAATTTCAGGTGTTGAGGCTGGTTCAGCAAATGAAGAAAAACCCAATCCGGAAATTGGAGATATAGTTCCTGTTTTTGAACACGAAAAATAAAGTTCATCAAACTTGGCATGTCTTGTTACGTATAACCGGGAGGTTGAAGGATCCAAACATTGAAATCCTTTATGGTTGCTGCTGTATCCAAGAAAAATACAAGGTGCACTGCGAGGAGACAATTTGTTAGTGGCATAGTCACGGAGACAAGGATAAACCCGACAGCCAAAAGGATGAAAGTGTGCATAATCAGGAGGAGTATTATATAAGGTCTCAAATGGAGAAACACCATTTAGAAGAGTGGTCGGTAACCGATTTATGACATAAACAGCACAACAAAAAGCATGTAGCCAATAATGAGCAGGGAAATATGAATGAAAAAGCATTGCAAGGCCCGTTTCAGTGATGTGACGATGTTTGCGTTCAACTCTACCATTTTGGGCCGGTGTATGAGGGCAAGACATAAGATGAAGAATTCCAGTTTCATTTAGCAAGGTCTTGACTTTGTTATTGTTGAATTCGGTGCCACCATCACTTTGGAATGTTTTTATAGTTGTATGAAACTGATTTTCAACAAATTTCTTGAACTGGACAAATACATCATAAAAATAAGATTTCAGGCGCATTGGATATAACCAAGTGAATCTGGAAAAGTCATCAATAAAAATCACATAATATCGAAAAACAAATTTTGAACAAATGGGAGCAGGGTCCCATAAATCACAATGAATTAAATCCAGCACATGCGATGCACGTTTCTCATTTAGGGAATAAGGTAGTCTTTTGCTTTTAGCTAATTCACAAGAACCACAAATGGAAGAAGTTGGTAAAATAAAAGATAAAGACAAAAAACCTCTTTTTCTTAAATGGGAAATAATATCAAAGTGAACATGACCCAAACGATAATGCCACAATTCAAATGATCCTCGTAGCTTATTAGAATTTAAAACAGAAACAAAAGCATTTTGACCATGCTCCAATACATATAAGTTGTGCTCACGCCTCCCTTTTGCTAGAATTTCCTTTGTATCCCTTTGCTGAAGCAGAAAAGATGTGTCAGTAAATATAGCATCCACAAGAAAGTCATGTGTAAGTTGACTAATTGAAATGAGATTCTTTTGGAGTCCAGGCACAACAAGAATATCAAGAAGGTTTAGAGTATTTGTCAAACGATGAGATCCAATATGGGAAATAGGGAGAGCATTATCATTTCCAATAGTAACTGTGTGATTACCAGAATAAAGCTCAATTGAGTCTAAATCAGATGAGTTTACTGTCATGTGTGCTGAAGCTCCAGTATCGAGGTACCAATCAGACTGGTTTGAATTTGATAGAGTGCAAGAATTCGCAAATGATTCAGCAAGATTGGAAGATTGAGGTGGGCCACCTTCATAACGTTGATGGCAAGATGTGGCATAATGACCTTCTCTTCGGCAAATTTGGCAATGGATAGGACGACGTCCTCTGCCGCGACCACCACGACCTGAGTATTGGTAACCACGACCTGTTTTGCCATTTGAGAAAGAACGCGACCCAGATGGAAAACGTGTATTGGATGATTGAGAGGAACGTTGAGTATTGGTATTAAAAGCAGTTTGAGAGGGAGTAGATTCAACGGCATGTAAATACATTTCAAAACTCTCGGCAGCAGAAAGAAGATCACGAAAAAAAGGCAGTGGTCGCATGGCTAATTGAGATGCACCAAAGCTAGTGAAAGTGGGACCTAAACCTCGTAAAAACCAGTGTAATTTATCTAAATCATCCACTAGTCTACCCATAAGGCTGAGTTGATCACATAAGCCTCAAAATGTTTTGGAAAACTCTCTAACAGTGGATGAGTCTTTTGTAAGGTGCAACAGTTGATCTCTGATCCCAATTTCTCTTTGCTTAGAGTCACCACCGTAGAGGGATTCAAGAGTAGTCCAGATCTACTGTGCGGTGTCACAGTGCAGTACTTCAGCTAGAGTCTCTTCAGTAAGGGAGGCCTGAAGAAGACTTACAAGTCTTTGATCTTGTTGTTTCCACGTGATAAAGGCTGGATTAGGAACCGTCAAAGATCCATCAGCAGCAGGCAATTTCGCAGGAGGAGTTATGATTGAGCCATCAATATGACCATAAAGGGCCTGTCCTTCGAGAAGAGGAAGGAGCTGACGACACCAGAGAATGAAATTGGTTGAGGTGAGGCGTATGTTTAACATGTGGATCATGGTGTTAAAGGAAAAAGCACCATCAGTATTAGTCATAGGGAAGAAAAGAAAAGAAGAAAGGGTAAGGAAGGATCGAAATTAGGCTGATACCATGTAAGGATTGTAACAAATGTGTTTTATTGATTTGGAAAGAGTAACCAGCGTACAATATATAGAATATACAGAATACCTAGATTCTATAATTAAGGAAAGAATATATCAATTATTCAAGACAGAATCAATTATGCAGAAACTAAATAAGGTAAACTATAATATTCAAGACAGAATCAATTATGCAGAAACTAAATAAGGTCAAATATATTATTTCCTATCACAACATTTATCTATCAAAAGACACAACAAAAATGGTATATGTTTCGGTAGGGATTTTGTAGGACAAAGAGACTAACCTTTCTTACTTGGCTTTACAGCTTTCTGATGCTTGAACTGAGTTCTCCGCTTGTCTTCTTTCCGCCTGGGCCGCTCGATCACCTGCAATCTTGGTTGTTCGGTGATCTTCAGACTTTGACCGCTCGATCGCCTTCCTAGTGGAGAGGGGGAGGTACCTCCAAAAGGCACTCCGACGTCCAAATTAGGTGTGTATTGAAGAGCCTCAGCTCTTTAAATATTTAATGGAAAGATGTTGCTATTGAGTATTTGGACTAAAGGAGCGTGTGTTTAACGTGAATGGAGCATACCTAGCTTTTGCCGCTGGCTTTCTAATTATAAGTTGTCTCATGGACCTTAAACTAACATAAGCCCAATAAAATATAAACAGACTTACCTAAAAGTCTGGTTAGTTGCTAAATATCTTTAATTAGATATTCTTGATTATCCTTTGATTATTTTATCTTCTCCTTAAAGATATTCATTCAAATATTCTTGATTATATACCATACATATGCCCCACAAGTCTGAGTTAATCATTCGGCTTTAGCCATGATTAACTATAGGACTTATAAGTTCGAGGGAGGCTGTATTTACCGTATTGGGGAGTGTGCTTCTAGGCGTTGCTCATCTGTGGACCTCCCAGTATGCGTGAATGGTTGTCCGTGACCCAGGAGTTTCTGGAGAACATCCAATAGACGAGAATGACTGTCTGTGGCCCAGGAGTTCCTAGAGAACCTCCCAGAAGACGTGAATGGTTGTCTATGGCCCATGAGTTCCTGGAGAACATCCCAATAGACAAGAATGACTGTCTGTGGCCCAGGAGTTCCTAGAGAACATCCCAGTAGACATGAATGGTCGTTTGAGGCCCAGGAGTTCCTGGAGAACATCCCAGTAGACGAGAATGAACGTCCGTGGCCCAGGAGTTCTTGGAAAACATCCCAGTAGACGTGAATGACCGTCAGTGGCCCAGGAGTTCCTAAAGAACATCCCAGTAAACATGAATGGTCATCCGTGGCCTAAGAGTTCTTGGAGAACTTCCTAGTAGACGTGATATGTGAGGCCAAATGGCTGAATGCCGGAAGCCAAATGGTTGAATATCTGGGAGTCCGAATGGCCGAGTACCTTTGAGGCTGAACTGCTGAATAGTTAAGGTCGAAGGGTTGAATACATGAGGCCTAATGGTCGAGCAATTGAATACTTGAACACTTAATTGAACAAAAATTGTTCGACATTATTTACTCTAACAAAAGAATTGAAACAACAAAAGTCTACGTCAATAAAACATGATCGTATTGTTTAATCAATACGCCCACGAATCGATCGTTCCCGCTCATGGTCTTGACAGCGGCTGCGATCATATTTTCGTCCCTGCTCCTCCCTTCGGTAAGAACGTTCAGGACTTCTGTGTAGAGATCTTCCTCTGGGGGGCTTCTTCTTTGGGCCCCTTCTTCCTTCACATACTTTAGGAGATGTCCTACTCGGATGAGCCTTTCTATTTCATCCTTCAATGCTCCACATTCTTCTGTGGTATGATCGTGATTCAGATGAAACCGACAGCTCTTCTGTTCGTCAACGTTTTTGGGAGTTTCCTTCTCTCGAAGTGTGAGAAGTTCATCATTGAGAGCTTCTTCAAGAACTTTTGCCCTAGGTGCGTTGAGGGTTGTATAATGGTTAAACTTGAATGTTCGGGGAAGGTCCCCACTTTTATCATTATTGTCGAACGGTTGCTTGCCGTCCTTTCTACTTCCGCCTACATCAGCTTCTTGTTGTCGCTTTCTTTGTGAGATTCGCATTTCCTCCATTCGGATAAATTCAACTACTCTTTTTTGGAGATTTTCCATTGTTTTTGGTGGTCGCGCATACAATTTTTCAACAAAATATCTTGGTCTTAGGCATGAAGGTAAATTGTTGATAATAAAAGAGTGATTCACCTCTTTAATTCGCCGTGTGGTTTCAGTATACCTTTTCATAAAGGACTTTAAAGTTTTCCCTTTCTCCTGCTTAGTATTCACCAATTTTGCGGATGTCAGCTCTTGTACACGACTAGATGCATACTGCCTCCCAAAGAGGGTTTGTACAGTGGCAAAACAATCCACTGTATTTGGAGGAAGAGTGTTGTACCACGACAATGCCTCTCCCTTGAGTGATAGTGAAAAGGCTCTGCACAGGACTGGGTCATTGTTGGAATAAAATGCCATTGCATTGACGAATGCCCTTATGTGATCATCTGGATCGGTTGAGTCGTCATATTTGTCAAATGTGGGAGGAGTTTTCTCCAGCATAGGTGCTTGCATGATTGCCGCCATGAAGGGCAGTAGATCGATCGTTCTTATAGTCTGCAGAGGTGTTGGCTCTCTTCTTCCTCGGTTTCCGTTTGGATTACCATTCGGATTGGTGTTGTCATTGGTATTACCGTTCAGATTGGCATTACCATTGGCATTACCGTTTGGGTTGGTGTTACCGTTGGTATTACCGTTCGGGTTGGTGTGGTGAGACTGCTCTTGGTCACGACGAGTCCCACTATTACCAGTATGATCCCGTTGGGCTGACGATGTCGAGTGTTGCTCAGATTGTACCCAACGAGCTCGTTCGTTTCTTAGTATTGCGATCTCTTCTTCATGCTTTCGCTGCATCTCTTGCTGAATTTGCGCCTGTGCTTGCAGTTGCTCCTGCATGGTTCGTGCTTGTGCCTGCATCTGTTCCTGCATTTGTGCTATCAACTCTCTGGTGGTCTGTTGTTCGTCCAAGCTCCTTGTGGTCCCCATTTAGGCTTTTTCTTTCTGCTCTCGGCGCCACGGTGGGCGCCAAAATGTTTTGATAGGGATTTTGTAGGACTGATAGACTAATCTTTCTGACTTGGCTTTACCGCATTCCGATGCTTGAACTGAGTTCTCCGCTTGTCTTCTTTCCGCCTAGGTCGCTCAAAAAGACACTCTGACACCCAAGTTAGGCGTGTATTGAAGAGTCTCAGCTCTTTAAATATTTAATGGAAGGATGTTGCTATTGAATATTTGGACTCAAAGGAGCGTGTGTTTAACGTGAATGGAACGTACCTGACTTTTGGTCCTGACTTTCTATTTATAATTAGTTGTCTCATGGACTTTAAACTGACATAAGTCCAATAAAATATAAACAAAATAAAATATAAATAGACATACCTAAAAATATGGTTAGTTACTAAATATATTTAATTAGATATTATTGATTATCCTTTGATTATTTTATCTTCTCCTAAAAGATATTCATTGAAACATTCTTGATTATATACCATACAGTTTAGAATCACAATGCATACCCTCTTCCTATAATTGTTGTATTATGCATTTTCGAAGGGCCGAGTTTCAACAAAAATCTATGCAGTTATGCATACACGTTATGATAATACATTATAACCACCGGTACAGTATGATGTATCATAAATATAAAATACCAAGAATGAAGTTATGACTTAGTGAAATTAATATTGTATGCACTTAAAAAGATTTTTTTTTTATTGTAAACTATATTTACTATTGTACTAATGAAAAAAAAGAAGTTATAGAAACGGTGATAAACCTTTTCTTTTTCTTTCCACTAACTGTAAATTGAAATGAAATCTTAGAGTATTTTATTTCATATAAAGAACATCCTAAGATATCATCTGTCTTATATTTGTGAATAATTTGGATTCTACGCAGATACACAAGAAGATACTCTAATCAAATGACATTTGCAACTGTAAAGGTAAGATATCAGCATCCAATTTAGATATTTTAACTGTTCTTCCTTATCTTACAATATTACTCGATGAAATTTAAATAAAATTAATAGAATTATTTTTTTTTATCAAGATTTTGTTTCTTTGTTATATTAAAAATAAAATATATTGATATTTATTCTATATTAATATTTATTCTGCTTATAGGGTTCAGGACACACAGCTAATGGGGACAAGCCTGATGAAGGTTATGCCATGTTCAGCAGGTGGATAGCTAGTAAGCCTTTGTAACTCAACCAAAATAGATGTGTTCAAATGTAATAAAATTATCACAAATAAAATATGTTATAATAATTTTTGGATTTGTATGTTACCGATGGTTTGATAATTAATTTGATTTGTTTTCTAAATGTTTTGTATTGTCTCTTTATTTTATCGATTGTTAAACATTTATTCGAACACTTTATATTGTGATATTGTTTAGTAACTAATTATATCAATATTAAGATATTAAAGAAATATAATATAAAAAAATGTTTGAAGTTCCACATCGATTAAAGATAAGGTCAATTTATAATATATAAATGAGGTGTAAACCTCACCTTACAAGTCTATTCCACCCGTTGTCGGGCCATTATTGCACCACCAAATTTCTACTATCACGTGTTGGAAACCCACTAGAGATAAGGCTAATACTGATTTTGTGCGATTGAGTTAAGCTTAAATTTCACTTCTTAATATAGTTAATATTTGAAAATAAAAATAGATTGTTGAATAAAATTATTTTATATCTTAGTTTCAATGAAAATATTTTTTATTAAATTTTACTTTTTCAAAATAAAGTAAATTGTAGTTTGTTCTTTACGAGTTTATTTTACACAAATCAATTTTCTAAATATAATACTACGAAACTATATTTTATATGATTTGATAATTAATATATCTATATAAAATCAACTTTATTTTATTTAATTTAATTTGAATAATGAAAACAATAATTGTATAAATTTGATTAACATTTTTGTGTAAGAATAAAGTAATATTCAAAATTGAAAATATTTAAAAATACCAGTATATATAAAAAGAATCACATACATACATGGATTTTTATTTTCTCTGTATTAAAAATTTATATTTATTAACAAGAAATTTCGTCGAAGACAAATTAACATACTCTATGAGATATGTATTTTTTCAGTAACAAGATAGGTTAAATTATTCGTTTTTTAATAGGTTTAATTATTTATATTATGGAAAGAGTAACCAACTACAACCAACTCTTATCCCCTTCAGAAGCAAGAGATAGACTTGTGTCTTTATAAAAAGTACGAGGTGTAAGCAAATCTTTAATTTTCAATTAAATGAAAACAACACACACAGGATCTTGAATTTTCATGATACTCACAATTCCCACAATACAGAGTAAAAGAGAACTAACCTGGATCCATTGTGCACTTCTTCCTGTCAAAAGTTCTCTCTCCTCTTACTCCTCCTTAATGCCTTCTTGATGATATAGAAGTTGCAAGGATAGTTTCTCTGTCAAAGTTACGCTTTCTATATTGTCTTTTCTAAGAACGTTCGTTCTCTCTTTTCCCCTTTTCAGAAACGTAACTCTCTCTTTTTTGTCGTAAAACTTTTTCCTCTTTTTTATGGTATTTTAATTAATCTTAATAAAATACCAAAATGCCCTTTTGGAGTGAGAAGAGAGGGATTAATTTTAATAACTCTAAAATAATCCCAATAACTTTAATACCTTATATTCTAATAATCATCACATTAGAATCATTACATTAAAGTTATACCTTACATTACATGAACCAATGTTAATTATTAATATAATTTAACATTCTCCCACTTGGTTCATGTGATGACTTGAAGATCTAAAATAAACTTTAAGTGCGCACCATTTATTAGAATTATCAAGTCATCATCCTTATATGAATTGAAATGATCGGATCATGGCGGGCAAAAGTCACGATCGACAAGATTCCTTCCATGTATCACATAATCAAAACAACTCAACATAACTTTGATCAATCTTATAACTTTCATGTCTCTAAAAGAGACCTATCATGTCACCACAATCAATAATACATGTATATAACTTAATGTGGATAACAAATATAATAAAGAGAAACATAACTTTAATTGAATTCACAAGTGTCATGACAGTACAAGCATATAACTATACATATCTATATAGATAGATAACAATATCATGTTAACATTGACTTATCCATAATGCCCATACTTTCAACATGGCCAATAAAAGTTTTGGGCGGTAGTCCTTTAGTTAACGGATCTGCTATCATCAAATCCGTACCAATATGCTCAATCAACACTCTATGTTTCTGCACTTCTTCTTTGACCGACAAGTACTTCAAATCCATGTGTTTAGCACCCTTTGAGTACTTATCATTTTTAGAGAAGAAGACGGCTGCGGAATTATCACAATAAATCCTTATCGGCCTAGCTATACTGTCAATAATACCAAGCCTCGATACAAAGTTCCGCAACCACAAAGCATGAACTGTGGCCTCAAAGCATGCCACGAATTCAGCCTCCATGGTGGAAGTAGCAATGACTGATTGTTTTGCACTTTTCCAAGAAATTGCTCCTCCAGCCAAAAGATAGACATACCCAAATGTGGATTTTCTTGAATCCACACATCCAGCATAGTCTGAATCCGAATAGCCAATCACTTCGAGATGATCTGACTTTCTATAAGTGAGCATGTATTCTTTGGTACCTTGTAAGTACCTAAGAACTTTCTTTGCAGCTTTCCAGTGATCCATTCCGGGATTACTTTGATATCGGCCTAACATTCCAACAGCAAAACTGATATCTGGCCGAGTACAAGTTTGAGCATACATCAAACTCCCAACCATTGACGCATAAGGAATAGACTCCATGGCCTTTCGTTCCAAATCATTCTTGGGACATTGCATTTGACTAAACTTGTCTCCTTTCTGAATTGGAACTATTCCAAGAGAACATTTTTCCATTCTGAATCTCTCTAACACTTTATTAATATAGCCTTTTTGAGACAAACTTAACAATCCTTGTGATCTATCACGGAATATTTCTATTCCTATCACATAAGATGCCTCATTCATATCTTTCATTTCAAAGTTGTTAGAGAGAAACTTCTTTACATCATGTAACATACCAATATCATTAGTAGCAAGAAGAATGTCATCAACATATAGAACCAATATTACAAACTTACTCCCACTGATCTTCATATATATACACCGGTCAACGGTGTTCTCTACAAAACCATATGAAGTTATGATATCATTAAATTTTAGATACCATTGACGGGAAGCTTGTTTTAGTCCATATATTGATTTCTTTAATTTACACACTAGATTTTCTTTTCCTGTTATGGTGAAACCTTCTGGTTGATCCATATATACTTCCTCTTCTAAGTCACCATTCAGAAAGGCGGTCTTTACATCCATTTGGTGAAGCTCTAAATCATAATGAGCCACCAAAGCCAAAACAATTCTTAAAGAGTCCTTCTTAGAAACAGGAGAGAAGGTCTCTTTGTAGTCAATGCCATCCTTTTGAGTGAAACCTTTGGCGACTAATCTAGCTTTATACCTTTCAATATTGCCTTTTGAGTCATGTTTAGTCTTAAAGACCCATTTACAACCGACTCTTTTTGAACCTTTAGGCAATTCAACTAGATCCCATACTTTATTGTCGTCCATTGATTTCAATTCTTCTTTCATAGCATTCAACCAATTCTCTGAATTATTACTTTCCATGGCTTGTCTGAAAGAGACTGGATCCTCATCAATGCTTAAGTCACATTCATGTTCAACAGAGTAAACCACATAATCATTCGAAATAGCAGGTCTTTTCTGCCTTACAGACCTTCTTAATGCTGCTTCTTGTGGTTCCTCTATCAATTGCTCATTTATGAGTTGTTCATTTGTGACTTGCTCATTGTCAACCGGCTCAACATTTATATGTTCATTTTGTGGGATTGGAACATTAACTTGTTGTCTCTGCTTGTTGTGTGACTGTGATACAACAAGAGGGATAACAACTTCAGAAGAGACATTAGAAGTAGAAACACTATCAGTATGCTCTTGAATGTCCACTATTCGTGATTCTCCACTCCCACTAAATTGACCATTTTCAATGAACCGAGCATTTCCAGACTCAACTATTCTTGTACTATGGTTAGGGCAATAAAATTTATATCCCTTTGACTTTTCGGGATAGCCGATGAAGTAACCACTAATGGTTCTTGCATCAAGTTTCTTTTCATGTGGATTATATAACCTTACTTCTGCTGGACATCCCCAAACATGAAGATGTCTTAAACTGGGTTTCCTTCCAGTCCATAGTTCATAAGGAGTTTTAGAAACTGCTTTGCTAGGAACCCTGTTAACCAGATATACAGCAGTCTTTAATGAATACATCCACAAAGATAAAGAGATATTACTATGACTTAACATACTCCTAACCATATCCATAAGAGTACGATTCCGCCTTTCTGCTACACCATTTTGTTGTGGTGTACCAGGCATTGTATACTGTGCACATATACCCCGACTTTCAAGATACTTTGCAAATGGACCTGGACATTGTCCACTCTCATCAGTTTTACCATAATATTCACCACCTCTATCAGATCTCACCACTTTTACTTTTCTATCTAATTGCCTTTCCACCTCATTTATGAACACCTCAAGGGCATTCACTGATTGAGATTTTTCATGCAATAGATATATATAACAATAACGTGAGAAATCATCAATAAAGGAGATAAAATATTTTTCACAATTCCAAGATTTAGTGTCAAAAGGACCACAAATATCAGTGTGTATTA
Source organism: Vigna reflexopilosa (assembly GCA_027742785.1). Taxonomy (NCBI): domain Eukaryota; kingdom Viridiplantae; phylum Streptophyta; class Magnoliopsida; order Fabales; family Fabaceae; genus Vigna; species Vigna reflexopilosa. The sequence continues at coordinate 7,237,525 of CM050929.1, read as the reverse complement.
ACTCAAGAAGTTGACTGCTTCTTGTGGCGGGATTCTTTGATATGTGTTTTGTTTGTTTACCCTTAATACAATCAATACATACATCCCAATCATCAAAATCCAATTGAGGTAAAATTTCACTTTTTACTAACCTCAACATCCTTTCTTTGGATATGTGACCCAATCTTTTATGCCATAAGAAAGCAGAACATTCTTTTCCTGCACTAGAATTTCTATCAACAACATGTTCAACATTAAACAGGGATTCAGAAAAATTAACATCAAGATTTAAACGGTATAAACCATCCAATAATGTACCAGAACCATAATAGTACGAAAGTTTATACAAATGAAAAATACCATTTTCAATCCTAAAGTTAAAACCTAAACAATCCAACTTTGCAACAGAAATCAAATTTCTAGCACAACCAGGAACATAGAGACACTTTTCAAGATTCAGACAATAGCCAGTGTCTAGAATCAATCTGTAAGTCCCAATTCCTTCTATTCGTGCCTTCATTCTGTTCCCCATATATAAATATTTTTCAGTTCCTTTTATGGGCTGGATTGAAAGGAATCCCTGCATAATATTAGAAACATGAGTAGTAGCTCCAGTATCCAACCACCAGGTATTATTAGGCACTTCAACTATATTTACTTCAAAACTTACAGAAACATAAAAAGTACCTTTCTTTTCGAACCAAGATTTTCTTTTCGGACAATCTTTCTTGAAGTGACCTACTTTCTTGCAAAAGAAACATTTCTGGTCCTTCTGGATACCGCCCTTATTCACTTTCATTGGGGCTTTGTCCTTCTTGTTCTTCTTTCCTGATTTACCTTTACTGAAGCTAGCACCTTCATGAGTTGTGAGATGGATAGAATGATCTCTCATTTTCTTTAATCTCCCTTCCTCTTGAACCAACATGGCTTTGATTTCTTGGAAGTTCCACTTATCCTTAATAGTGTTATAATTCACTTGGAACTGGCCAAATTCAGGAGGAAGAGAGTTCATGATGAACTGTACTAGAAAAGACTCATTCACCTCCATTCCCATTGACTTCAATCTTGCTGCTATATTAGCCATTCCAGTTACATGTTCATGTATGGGCTGTGACCAGTCAAACTTTTTGGTAGTCAGCTCACTCATAAGAGTTCCCACAATAGACTTGTCAGTTATGTCTGATTGTGAATACTCCTTGATCATTTTCATGAATTCCTTTGCGTTTTCCGTTTTGGGCATGGAAGACTTTACGTTCTCTGCCATAGACATGCGCATCAAGTTTAATGACAACCTGTTAGACCTATGCCAAGTCTCATAAAGAGACTTTTCATCACTTGTACTGGTCTCTGTAATGGCTGCGGGCATTTCATCCATCACAATAGCCATATCCAAGTCTAGAACACCCAGTTGGAACTGGATTTGTTCTGACCAATCGGCATAATTGAGTCCATTAAACTTGACGACATTGTTGCTCAAACCTGCTAAATTCATGTAAGCTGGAAATAATACAGAAGCTCATACATTAATGCTTTGATAAAATTAATGGATTCAAACAAATTACTACACTAGTCATACATTCAAGTTCACCTTTGGGTGACACTTAAACTGATAGGTAGTCAATAAAGTCATTCATTTAAGTTCACCTTTGGGTGATTCTTAAACTGACAAATTCCATATATATACTTTAATAAACAATCAATCATACTTGAGACTATATGTATGCTATCTTTGGATATACAAACATATACTAAGTACATGAAATGTTTCACTTTAATGTCATCAATTATAAACCATGGTTCACCTTTGGGTAATCCATAACATCCTTACATCAATGACTAATTACTCTCCGAAATTCAACTTAATTGAATTTTCTTCTTCCAAATACATATAATTCATAAAACAAAATTATATCATATATGTCAATAAATTTACTTTTCAAATTAAAAGTATTTGAAACTTTAAACTTTTAATTCACAATTAATTTGCATTAAATGCATAACAATATTAAAATTATACATGAGCACAAGAACACTGCCGCAACAATAAAGTTGCTTCCAAAATGGAAAATAGAATTCCATATTTGAATTTCCATATTAGAATTTCCATTCAATACACAAAAATGTTAAAAAAAAATTTAACACGCAACAATAAAATACTTTACTGTGAGAACAATTCCGCAACATAAAAGTTGCATCCAAAATGGAATTCCGCATCGCAACAATAAAGTTGCTTCCAAATAGAATTCCACGGTTAAATCAAATTTATAAATGTGCAACATCTTTAATGGAACAATGAATAAAAAAAAACAAAAACGGCTTCCAGGGTGAATGAAATTCACGTTACTGTGAATTCAAATAATCATGCAACAATAAAAAAAAAATGCTTTAAGCCCAACCTTAATTCCCGCAGAGGCAGAATTGTGCAACATTAAAAAAATTAAAAATTCCCGCATCAAACAAATTGATTTTCCTGGAATTTAACCCCTTGAATTCTCGCGGCTTCCAAAATACACCTTACAGTGAATTTGATTCACTTTCATCCATAAAAAAAAAATTGATTTCATAAAACTCTTCGGCTTTTAATTTTCTTTCATGCCAACAAATTTAAAACCCCTAAATTATAAAATTTAGGGATTTAAATTGGGAAAAAAAACCATTCATGGAGTATCATAAAATTCAGAACCTGGCTCTGATACCACTTGTAAGCAAATCTTTAATTTTCAATTAAATGAAAACAACACACACAGGATCTTGAATTTTCATGATACTCACAATTCCCACAATACAGAGTAAAAGAGAACTAACCTGGATCCATTGTGCACTTCTTCCTGTCAAAAGTTCTCTCTCCTCTTACTCCTCCTTAATGCCTTCTTGATGATATAGAAGTTGCAAGGATAGTTTCTCTGTCAAAGTTACGCTTTCTATATTGTCTTTTCTAAGAACGTTCGTTCTCTCTTTTCCCCTTTTCAGAAACGTAACTCTCTCTTTTTTGTCGTAAAACTTTTTCCTCTTTTTTATGGTATTTTAATTAATCTTAATAAAATACCAAAATGCCCTTTTGGAGTGAGAAGAGAGGGATTAATTTTAATAACTCTAAAATAATCCCAATAACTTTAATACCTTATATTCTAATAATCATCACATTAGAATCATTACATTAAAGTTATACCTTACATTACATGAACCAATGTTAATTATTAATATAATTTAACACGAGGAAATCAAGAGATACTGGTATCAGACATCATTGATTATCGACTGCAATATTCATTCTCTCGAACTCATAATTTCACCATATATAGTAAAACCTTCCCATACGAAACAACCTAAACCTAAGAAAGAGAAAGAAAAGGAAGAAGAAATAACAACATATAAAGATTAAAAGTAGGGGGAATAGAAAAACTAACATCCCTAGGGTTTTGATTTGATCATAAAAGAAAGCAAAGTATTTAACCATCCTCGAAGCTTTTCACGTGGGGGTAATTGTAACCGAATTGGTTGAAACTTTGTCTAAGAAAACAGAAGAACCAAAAGCCAGAAACTTCACAATAGTGAAGAAAATTCTATAGGGGATTACTAGTAGTGGAAGAAGAGCTGAAAGCAGAAAGATCAGTCCAAGCAGAAGTAGCACCACCAGCAGCACCACCACTCCAATATTGCTCATTTGTATTAGGGTTATTGTTGACTCCCAAGAACTGTCTAGGCAAACCAAGTTCCTGATGATTATCTTCCATTTTGACAGAAGCAAACTGAGACATCACCCCAGAAGTCGAAACCTTAATGGGAGTGCCACCATAGCCATCACTACCACTAGCACCATCAAATGGGTACAACCCATGCGATGAAGAAGCTTCCAAACCAGACAAGAAGGGAAATTGGTGAGTTTGTGGCATCCTCCATTGGTCCAAACCAGACAACACAGAACCACCACCAGCATTCAAAGCGTTTCCAATATGGAAATTCAAGTCCCCTATTCCTCCCATTGGACCTGAAATTGAGCCATAGTTCAAACCATAGTTTAATCCTATCTCTCCTCCACCACCACCACCGAGGTGGTAATCGCCAAGATGATGCAATGGAGCCATGAATCTAAGAGACGACGGCAGTCCGGCACTAAATTAAATCACAATTATAAATATGAAGAATAAATTGAAAACAAACACTCTCACGTGAGACTAATTATGACACATGACACTGTCATTGTCACGTGACACAACCATGATCTGACACATGACAACTTTTATTTTTTAAAAAATAATTAAAAAAATAAAAAATTGAGAATTACATCAATTGACATGTGACATGTACGAAATGTTAAGACAAGATCGTTTAAAGAAACAAAGCGGTCTAGATTTTCTTGTTTTGAAGTTTAACAAATAACTTTAAATGAAATAAGCGTTTATCAATATAAAGTGTCGATTAAGTAATGTTTTGTGAAAACAACATTTTCTAGCATATATCATCTTAGAGAGAATGATTAACAAACAACTTTAAATAAAAGGAAACGTCTAAGTATACACATAACAAAACATTGAAGCTTAAATTTGTATATCTAAATAATGTTGAACAGATAAGCGTTTAAAGAAAAAAAATTTCTAGGAAATTTCGTTAAATGATGTAGCGAAACTTACAAATAGTTTTATAAATTAAGCGCTTAACGTGTTAAATTGTCTAAAAATCATATACTAAAGACTTTTCTTCCTAAACGATGTTTCTATCAATGAGTTGACATATGCCAAAATGTTTTAAACACGCAATATTCCTAAACAATTTCCAAAGTTTTAAACATTTATTGCATGTACGAAAAAGGACTTCTTTGTTTGTATGTTTTGTTCTCTCTATCTGTGCAGATCATGAAAGCATAAGACATTTACTCAAATTTCTGCACAAGATCGATAAAGACGTTAAGAAATAAGAAGACATTTCAGGAATGTTTCCTTAAAGCTTCAAGCTCTGCAGAATGTACAAGCTACTTTTGTTAAAGCTATGATAAAGCATAGTAACTCTGCAATGTAGACCAGAGTATAGCTACCTACATAAGAAGGCTATGAATTCTACATAAAAGTTAACTCTCAGTCTAACAAATATTTTTTGAATAAGACTATATAGATGATGAAATAAGAGAAAAAAAGAAGATAAACAAGCTTGGTATTACGCTATCTCTCTTTCTCTACATCATCTAATGCTTTCGTTTAAAGAGAAAATCTTTATAAGTCTTTCATATTTACTTTGTATTGAAAATTTCTCTGTGAGAGTTACCAAATCTGTATTTTGATTTAAAAACCTTTTTGGTTGTTTTGTAAGTTCATAAGTGAATTAAAACACTTAATTTTTAGCTCAGTTAAGTTAAACGATATAGTTAGGGGATTAATGTTGAGACTGAGAGTGATTGATAATCGTTGTAAATCAGGAGTGATGAAACTCGTGTAATCTTTGTTAAAGATTAGTGGAATCTCTTAAAAGGTCTTAAAGGAGAACTGAATATAACTCAAATTGAAACACACTAGTATAAAAATATTGTATTATTAATAAACTTTTTCTTAAACGTTCTTTTAATACATAAACGTCTAACAACTATTGTAAACTATCTAAGTTATGCAAAAGTCATTATACATGAACTTGTAAAAAGTTTTTAAAACACTATTCAAACTTCATTTTATAGTATTTTCGTGTGTTTCACGAAAATGACAAAATTGAATCCACCAATCAAAATCGAAACAAAATTATAATTAAGCTTATAATTTAAGAGTAATGGTACCATGACACACTTTTACCTTCATTTGACACAAAATAAAATAGTAAAATAGTCATAAAAGTATAAACTTTTGTATTTTTTTTTAAAAAAAGAGTAAAAGGTAAATAAAAGTATGTCAAATGAGTGTAAAAAATTTAAGAATGTGAAAGAATAATTTTTCATAATTTAATAATCAATTACGTAATAAATTTGAATAAAATAAATTACGTGATAAATTTTAGGTATGATTAGGGATGACAATGGGTCGGGTCGGCACGGATAGTGCGATACCCAAACCCGACCCGATGTAAAAAATTGTATCCATTACCCGCCCTGTTACTCGTCAAGTATCCGCATAAAAAAAATCCGCCGATTTTTTCCAACCCGTGGATATCCGTTTTTCCCAAGCCTAAATTTGGGCCTAAACTCCATTCTCCTTTCTTTTTCAAAACTCAGAAACCCTAAATCTTCACTTCAGAAACTGGGACTCCAAAAAATGTTGAGTTCATTTTGTCCAAACTCCGATCTGCAAAAAATATCTCAGATCTGCAACAAAGCATCTCATATTTGCACCAAACATCTCAGATCTGCCTCTCGTCATCTTCTCCTCACGTCGTCGACCACTCCCGATGCGGTTCAGTCTCTCAAGCTCCATAAACGGGATCAGCTACTATTGCTGGTTGGCTCCGCCGCTGGCCGCGGGTGGCGCCTTGGATGGCGAAAGAGGAAGCAGCACCGCCAATTTAGTGTAATGCTGCGACAACGTGAAGTCTGTGAGACATTGCTGGGGACAATGGTCCTTTTTGTTGGTAGGCGACAAAGCGGAGGACGATGATCCTTGTTGTTTGAGAGAGAAGAAGAAGAAAGAATAATAAGAAGAAAGAAGAAGAAGCGAGCCCCAAGGAAAATCTATTTTGATTTGATTTAATTTCATCCCATTACTTCCTCTGCACCATAATAGAGGCGAAAAATTAAAAACAAATTTTTTAACTTATTTTCTAATTTCATAAAAAGGTAAAATTGCAATTTTATTTTTTAAACGGGTAGCGGGTATCCACGGGTCGGATAATGTGATACCCGCAACGGATTTTACCCGCAGATACCTTCGGGTGCGGGTTGTTTTGTCATCCTTAGGTATGATACGTGGGTTTTCATAAAGCATTTTTAAATATGTTTTCGTATATTAAGCCTTTCACAAGCAACGCTTCAAAGTAGAGGAACCCACAAAATTCAAATATAAAATATTTATCTCTATAGATGACGATCACAGTCTTACTACCCGCAACCACCATTCATTATCTGGAATTTGCTGCATCAACTCCTTCTGGAGTTTCTGAGAGATCAACTTGCTAGTGTCCATACTTAAATCCAAGACTACAGTCGCAGTACATAATAAGTCAATCTTAGTTTATTATTCGGTTAGTTTGCTATAAGTTACTCACTGCTCATCACAATAACAAAAGTTCTTATTTGTGGTATCAGATACATAAAGATGCTCCTCCACCTCCTCAGCCCTCTTCTCCCTTTCCTATGGAGTCACCATATTTGACTCCAAAATCATCCTGTTCTAAAATCAACAAACATATATATTTATCACCCTATACGTGTCATGGGCGCTACTATAAGAACATCACGAAAAGGGTATTGATTTCTATTCTCTCTCTCAATATCATCATGAGAGGTTTTTTACGTATATAGACAAATTTGAACAAAAATTTACGGATCTAGGTAAAAAATTTCGAAATTACGAATCTAGATAAGTCATGGGGACCTAGACGACTTTAAATGAAGAAGTCGTGCCCCCTGCACGATTTCACCCTGACACATGAGTTAAAGGTGAAGTCGTGCATCCCTAAAATGATTTCAGGCCTCTGTAACCGATTACCAGGCTTTGTAATCGATTACAGAAGGTTGAACTCATGCAGAGGAGGCACGACTTCATGTGTAATAGGCAAAATGTCTTTGGTAATCGATTACAGAGGGTTTTAGTCTTAAAACAAAGAATATTTTTGGTTTTGTGGGATATGTTTGTTAATTATTAGTAATTATTAGAGTTTCCATTTAAATTGTTACCATTTAAATTAACATTTCTATTATTACATTGTTACCATTTAAATTAACATTATTAGAGTTTCCATTTAAATTGTTAACATTTAAATTGTTAATTATATACAAATTAACATTTCTATTATTATATTTAAATGGAAAATGTAATAATTAATAATTATATTAAATCATAAATCAATTCAATGTATAGAGAATTCTAACCATAAATCAACTTTAAATCATAAATCAATCCAATGTACAAAGCTAACCTATTAATAAATATGCTAAAGTAGAACTTACTATATCCTAATATCTACGTACTATTATAGAGTTGAATTACATATTTTGCAAGTGTTTTCCTTATGTATTTAAGGGATTTCTCGAGAATTCATGTAGTAGAATTGAATCTTTGTAAAAGACACAATGATTTCAATTAATGTATATGAATTCTAAACTATAGAGAACAAAAAGTTCAACAAAACCAAATATTACCATTTCCCATCCACATGTAATATGGGCACAAATAGTGGTCATCCTCCAATACATTATGTAGTAACCACACTCATATGATCTGTTTTGTCTATTACACTACAATACATCATCATAATTATAAAATGTTAAGGAACATCATTGGAATGATACAAAATGTAAGAAAGTATGGACTAAAATACCAAACCTTAAGGGCCAACCAAGCAAGCTTTTTAGCTTTAGCAGTTGATCTCCCAGACATCATATGTACTGCAAGGGAACTATTAAAAAAATGGTTTTAGCATACATTTATATAACAAAGAAAGTCTAAACATTGAGGTTCTTACCAATCTACTACTTGTTTGAGAGGTTTGGGAGGAGACTTGTGCAATGAGCAAAACCATACAGTAGTGTTCCCCAATATGGAAACCACAAGTAGTTGTCAATGGTACATGAAATAGGTAATAACTTAATTGTCATATACTAAAATCACAAATGAAACTTTAAAGTTAACTAACTTCACTTACCCAACTATATAAGGGATAAAATATAGCTTTTTCCCCATTGCAAAACAACTGGTGCTGTATGTTTAGATGTCATCAAATTTATTTCCTTCGTGAGTCGTTTGGGAGTCAATGAACTCATATACATCATTGAACCTTATCTTGTTAGTTACACCAAACATATACCTAAAATCAAGAAATGATTTGATATAAGTAACTTGATAAATCAATTTTATATAAATAAGTGCTCATAAACTTACATCATCCAAACTGAATGAGGGTAATATTAAGCTCTTCTCTCCCCGACACAAGCTCCTCAACATGTTAGAGTCTCTTTGAAATATAGTAGAATCCCATGGAACATTCATCGGCGCATCTACAATGATATTAGAAAGCTCGTGTAACTCACCAAGAGGGTTGTCCTCAGATAAATAAATCTTCTTCGGTGTAGGACTTTCCTATCGACCCATCTGTTGTTACATGAAAAAAATAGTTATGTTCTAACGTCAATAAGAAGTAAAGTTTAAAATTAAGAAGTATATAATAGGAGTCCATACCGAGGGGTTAGAAATAAAACCAACCAAATATCTAGGTCAGGCGAGGAAAGACGAAAATGCCTATGCCATAGTGACACTCTCATCTGTTGGCACAGGAACTATCGCATCTGGTATGATAATTTCATCGATCGTGACGTTCACCTCATCTTTTGCTAGCTCCATATCATGAACTACAGTGGGGCGAGTCCTTTGCGCCGACATCGTCGAAGCTACATCTGATACGCAAATACAGGCGACACTTCGTCCCGTGCCCCACGAAAAGTCTCTCTACTACATCAACGACGACACGTGCATTATCGTTGGGAAGGCCCCACATCACTCGTGGATCTCTCCACGTGCCTCTTGAAGATGCTCCTGAACTCAATTGTCTCACCTCTATCACGACTGATGAACACTTTGTGAACAAGATCGACGAGTAGGACAACACGCCGCAACCACCATCTTCTCTGTCAATGACGACACATGCATTATCATTCGAAAGGCACCAAATAACTCGTGAACCTAAATCACTCTCCAATTTGTCCCTCTCTCAATCCTAATTTCGATTCTTCACTGAATCGATTCCCAATTTGGAATGGTAAAACCTTAATTTTGTAAAAAATATTTCCAATTTCAATTTTTATTTGATTTAAAATTGTTTAATATATGAAAATTCATGTATCATGCTCTCCAATCTACCATGTAATTTAATGAAACAAGGTCATAACGAGATGTTAGTTTAAATTTAACTCCATTATCCAAATTTAACAACAAAGATCCAATTGCAATGGTTTTTTACATTTAAGAATCCAATTAAGACAAAAAAAAAATAAAATAAAGAACTTATTTGAGAAAATCCAAAAAAATAAGAACAATCTCAATTATTAAAATTTTTAATATATTAAAAATGAATATGTTTTAATGCCTTATTATTATGATTGAATTTATTTTATTTATGTTTTATAAAGTGAAATTATAATGACAAATATTAAAGCACAAATTGAAAATCACAAAGTAGATAGTCAATAATTATAATTCATCAAGTTGAATCTTTTTCATATGTTTCTTGCATTACTTACAAGTGGGCACGAAAATCAACCCATAAACTCGAAACATATAACACATGTGAATGAAAGGTGTCCATGGCGAATGTCACCCATTTTTATGGCTTCTCAAATGTGAAAAACATATATAAAAAAACGAAGAGTTAAATTGTGTAATCAAAAATCTTGAAATACTTAGCAAAATAATTATAGACATAAACTTTTAATGTGATAGACAATCTATAACATGAAATTTAAACTATACATTTTTATACTAATTCATTTATAAAATTATGTCTAGTTCTTTATCTATTTAAGTTCTACTAGAATGACTAATGCTACGATTTTACAACAAAGAATTATTTAGAACTTAGTCACTCCTAGTTAGATAATCTAAGTATTATTTAAACACTCAACAATTTCTGATTAAAATTCCAAAGTATTGTTTGAATCATAACTACTCTTAATTACTATTATTTGAAATGTAATCATTCTTAACTAAAATATCATTATTATTTGGAACACATCCACTTCTAGGTAAAATATTGTAAAAAAAGGATGATATAAAATATCACAAGATTTTGCCTACTAGATAGAGAAGAATGTCTTTCAATGAATACAAGGTTAAAACACTCTTCTAGTTTGATAAATGAACAAAAACAATCTTCTTGTGAAGCTTAGGATGTAGAAACATTAAGTGAAGCAAATTCTCTCAAAATTACCTCAAACATGATGTCAATATCTTAAGATAAGTAGAAGAACATGATTCATATGATATACCAAACACTCAACTAAGTGCTTTATTAGTAAAATAACAATGCAAAGTTTGAATCCTAAACTATCTAACTAGCCTATGTATGATTAATTTATGGATTAAAAGGATATAAGTCACCTAATTTTGCAGTCATACACCAAATGCTTGTAACTCTTGTACAAAATAGGTTTTTTATAACGACTTTTTATACCGACTTTTTATACCTGTTAAAATTCACCACATACAAAAAGTGATGTGGTGGTAGTATTATAAATAAGAGAAGCTTTTTATACCAGTTTTATTGAGAACAGGTATAAACAATAACATGATGACAAAATTATAATAAATAATAAAAATGTTTACACCGCTTGCACTCATATCAGGCATAAAAAGTCATTTTTCTATTCAAGTTAGACCTAAAAACTTTTTCTATACTGGTTGGTTAGACAGTATGATCAATATTTGATATTCTACCCTAAATCCCTTTTCTCGTTCACTTTCTCTTTCACGTGCCTTTCTCACTACGACCCTTTTCTCTCTCTTCTACAACAAGGTGCGACGATGCTCATGATTTGGGATGCATCACGTTGTGTTCGCGTTTACTGCTCTGGTGGGTTGTGGCTCTCGAAATGAAGATGCAAAGTGGTTCTAGTTGCTTACGCAAAGGCTCACAATGGTGGAAGGCTAGCGCGATGATAATATTGTGCAAGGATGATGCGCGATGCTAATGGCTAATTGGCGCAAAGGTTTGCTAGTGATGGGACGCTTTGAGGTTCGCAGGACGACTGGTTCACTTGTTGTCCAGTGGGTTTAGAAGTGGATCTGTGCATTGTGGTTCTAGCAAGGTTCAGATGATTTTGGCATAGGAAAATGTCTCTTTCATATGATACTTACATGTTCTTACTTAGTACGTGGTTTCGAGTTCACTACATGGTAAGTGGTAACAGAACCATGAACATAATGCTGCATGGTTTTCTTGGGCTGATATAGTATGGTTTCTTCATTATCTCTTTGGATTTTTAAAGCTTCCCTCACCCTTTTTCTTGTAACAGGATGTTATCAAAGGGTACTTGAAACTTTTGTTTTTCACTATGGCATATTACATAATTTGATCAAGTTTACCTGTGTTTGTTTTAGAATACACAAGTGATCATGTTAAATTAGTGAAACTAGTCATGTTGATTTCTTTATATGACTTGCAGAGGCATTGAGAGCTTTGATTTATGTTGATCTACATATGTTCTTTCTTTTTTCAGTACATTTGCATTACGTTTTATTCCAGGGTTCTTTTTTATCTCCTTGAAGTTTATATTTTGGGGATTCTAATGCTGGGAACATGTATAGTGCATTATATCAACAACCTTTTTTTATATACTTAATTTGTTGGGTTATTGTTAAGAAATGAGAAATATTGAGAAAGGGAGAAATGTGTATTATAGAAAGAATTTAAAAATAAGAGGGGTTATGTAGTTATTATTTTGGAGAGGAACTTTCTCATTATGTCTATAAATAGTTTACCTTTGTGAGGTGTTACAGGTTTTCTTTTTGGTATTGAAATCTTTGACTTTGGTGGCAAGGAGCAATACCCTGTGTGAAAGGAAGTGTTTTCCTTTGTAAACACTCTCTTTTATGAGTTTATCTCTGGTTCTTCTCTGTCTCGTTTTTTTGGTCTTTGTTTCAAGGTGCCCAATAATTATGTTGATGTTCTATTTCATAGGTTGAATGAAGCTGTAATGCATTTTGGGAAAAGCATCAAAGATATAATCAATGAGGAGTTTGGTGATGAGATGTAAGTTTCAATTACACAATGATTGTTAAGAAGTGGACTTTAAGCCTAATTCAACCTCACAAAACTGGTTTGTAAGGTGAGGTTTGCACTCACTTATATACTTTAGCTTTATCTCTAGTCGATGTAAGACTTTCAACATTCCCCTCATGCCAAGGTATATACATCTCGAGCGTGAGACTAGACATTAATGGGTGGTCCGATAGTAGCCCGATAGCAGGTGGAAAAATATGCCCAACAAACAACAAATATCGATAGGATAGGCTCTAACATGGCTCTAATACCATGTTAAAGAGGTTTAAAGAATAATTCTGATGTATTATTTCAAAGAGTAGAGTAACATATATATACGCACAAAGGTCTTACAATTCCTCATCTATTAAAGGAAGGACAACAATACAAATCTGCACAAATTATAATAATGCCTAAATTATAGCCAACACAATACTTGATTACCTAATATTTACTATTAAAATATTTGACATATGGTAAAAAAACTGTTATTTAAAACACACCCTTTATGACTTAGAAACTAACTTGAAATCGTGCGTTTTGTCTTAGTTAGGTTATAAGAGAGTCAAAGGAGGTTCTATGGGTATTATGCTTGGTTTTCCTTGTTTTGTCAGGACTTAACGAGAATTGAATGAAGGATATTGAAGTAGGAAGGAGTTGGACTCAAGAAAGGATGAAAAAAAGGTGCAAATGAAGAATCACATCCACCGTTGAGTGCTAGGCTACTACTGAGCGCCAGTTTCGCTGAACAGACTCTGTCAAACGCTTAAGCGCTAACGCTGAGGGGAGAAGATAGAGTCACCTATCGCTGAGCGCCAGAACCAGCGTTGAGCGTTGGCATCTCCAGTAAGATCACTGCCAAATGCCTGAGTGTGAACGTTGAGCGTCCCACTTGAGTGTCGCACCTACCGCTGAGTGGTGAACCCAGCACTGAGCGCTGTAGTTGGGCTTGGGCCTGTTTTCTGTAATTTTTCACAGTTTATAAATAGATTAGTGCGACCCTTAGGGCTCATCTTTTGGCAGAAAGGACACAGAAACACTCTTTTCACCCCTTGGAGGCGGATTTTGGATGCAGGAGCTCTGATTTATCAATTCTAGGGTTACCTTTTCCATATTTTCCATTCAATTCATCTAGCTTTACCATGATTGTGGTGCACTAAACTCCTTTGTTGTTGGAGAACGATGTAATCCTATTTGAAACTCTCTTATATTGAAATTCTTACTTTATTCATATGCTTTGTTTATCAATTGTTTGAGTTTTTCCTCTGTTATATTTCATGCTTTGTTTAAGACATTATTCAAACGCATAATCTTTGATTCTTTCTATATGGACACGTATAGTTAGGTCTAGACGTGAGGGAATTCTCTTGATAGCAATATTACCTAGACATAGGAATAGGATGATCAATTGCCTAAAGCTTCTGTGCAAATGTAATGCATGAATGATTGCTAGGGAGACTAGACATAGTAAACTAGTAATTAGGAGTAGGCTCTTTTCACCAAGACATTGGGATTAGGGTAAATTAGAAAGTGGCATGAACATTGATAACAAAGTCGAATTTAATAAGAATATTAGATATTTGAGAGTGGATTAGGATGAAACCGTAAACCCCAACAACATCATTCATTCATATCGTTCAACTGTCAATTGATCAACCTTTGCATGCATGTTTATTTTCTGTTTTTCATTTACAACTCAAATTGTCATTTATTCAAGTCTTATGATTTCAAAACATCACACGAACGTTTAGGCCTAAGAGTCCTTTGGGAGACGATACTCGGACTTACCGTTTTATTATTACTTGATACGATCTGGTACACTTGCCAGAGTGTTAACAACATACAATATAGGAATTGGTGCTTCTTTATTTCATTTAATATTTCTTATCGCTTCTTTCGATAAAAATGAATCGAAGAAACATGATTCTGGGACTTCCACTACTTCTAAGAGCCATATTTCTACTACTGTCGGGTTTGTGACCAAGTCAGGTGTATTTAACTCTGCTCTTAATATTTCTATTGTTGCTAGGGGTAGTGATTGGATAATTGATTCAGGTGTTATTGATTATATGACTTGTGATCCTCATAAATTTACTAATTTTCCCCTACTTGTTATAAAAGTGTTACTATTAATGTCAATGGGGTCTCATCTCCTATTGAAGGTGTAGGTATTATATCCCTTTCACCCTCCTTATCCATTCCTCATGTTTTATTTGTTTTTACATTGAACTGTAATTTTATCTCTGTCAACAAGTTAACCAAATCACATTCTTGTGTTGTCTTGTTTTACCCAACCCATTGTCTTTTCCAGAACATTTATTCTAAGGAGAAGATTATCAGTGGTAGGGAGAGTGAAAGATTGTATTATCTTGAAAATGTCTCACAACAAACTCATAAATGAGCGTTGACTTGTCTTGCGAAAACAAAAAGGAAATTTGGTTATGGCATAAACGGTTGGGACATCCCTCTTTTGGTTATTTAAAAAAATTATTTCAATCATTATTTCATAAATTCAATATTTCTCATTTTGTTTGTGAAACTTGTGTTAAGGAAAAAAGTCATCATGTTGTGTTTCCTTTAAGTAATAAAAAATTGATTTTCCTATTTCATTAATTCACACAGATGTTTGGAGCCCTGCCCCACAATCTACACATAATGGAAAAACCCCAATACCATAACTTTACATCATGGGTTGGCATGGTAAAACCCCAAGGGTCCTATAATTCTTTTTTATCACGCTATCTTTACATCATGAATTGGCATGGTAAAACCTCAATACCATAACTTTGTTCCTCCTTAACATTAACCCTATCATGGGATGACCCATCAAAACCATACATACATTCATAGGGAAACCCAACACAAACATAATATAAATCCTATCATCATACATATATAAACCTTTGGCCAATAATAACAGCAGATAACCATAATCATAATTACCTAACCATGTCTCAAAACAATGATTTCCATTCAATATAATCAAAGATACATAGCATACTACATACAAAAGTAAGCTTCCCCATACCTTGGCCAATACTAAGGCTTTATGTATAACTCTAAACACCACCAAATCTTCCTTGCAATAAGAGTTTATGTTGCTCTCTCTCTCTTTTTCTCCCAAAACGTCACTCTCCTCTCTTTCTCTATTTTCTCTCTATGATTTAGAGTTTCTAGGGTTCCTAAAACACACAATATCACCCCTCTCTCTATATCTTAATATTTATAAATCTATATCTTAATATTTATAAATGAACACAACTTTATCTTTAATAGCTCTTCATTCTCACGTTCATTATCCCCTTTTTCTTTTATTTTATTTAATCCACACCACTCTTACTTCCTACACCCCTTATTTAATTTCTAATCCAATTAAATAAAATAAAAGACCATTTTACCCCTAAGCAAAAATACAAATAAAACAAAGGTTTCCTTTACTTCTTTTCTTCCTAGAATTGAACCCACACACATTCAATCCTAGACCACCCTTCTATCAACAAGCCAACCTATCACATTGGTATTATTAAACAAACACATATCACCAAAACATGTTTTACACTTTATTAAAATAACATCAAAGAAATAACATAATTATGTTTTAACAAAGATATACACACATAACACTCTGTTAGACATATTAACTCTTAAAAGAAAACATACTCAACTCTTAGCAAAACTTTATTTCTAAGACCCATATTTTCCCGGGTCTTACATTAGCCAAGGTGCAATGAGTGATTGTCGAGTTGTCTATCTTATTTCGATATGTGTGTCGAATTGTTAGGTGTTTTTGATTATGTGTGGTTGTTGTGTCTCTTTATTGTATTTCATATATCCGAAAGTAGATCTCTTCATCTATAATGAGGCAATAGAAAAGATGAGGTTTGAATGTTTTCCTTTTGTCTTTCGATGTGGTAAAAAGGGATGGATCTCTCATCCATAGAATTTTGGCTCGTGTTGAGTATAGTGCCTGTTGTGAGCAACAACAAAGTTTTTACTCACAAGTCCTTAAGGAGCAAGGGAGATAGGTTCAAATATGCAATGGAGGATGAATTGAACTGTCCTGTTTTGGTGAATAGGTTTTGGTACGGTAGAGTATGAAAGAAAAATACTTGTTTTGGAATTGCTTGACTGTAGCTTATTGTTTGGATGACTTACTTTTAAGTTGACTTTGTTGGGTGTATCATGTTAACAATAGTAATATGTTGACTAATAGTTGTTCATTTTGTTGGATGGTTATTCTGGTATCTTACCCTTGTTGTTTGTGACTGTTGCAATGATTATAACTTGTGCTATTGTACAGGAGCAAAGGAGCAAAGGAGCAAAGGAGCAAATTATAATAAATGTTATAATAGATATTTCAGTTGATGAGCAGAACGACGAGATATTGGGAAGAACTTGGAAGAAAATTCTTATTGTTTGTTTTAAAATATTTTGAGTTAATTTGATGTAATTGTTTCGAATAATTATTTGGAAGTTTACAATAATGGAATGAATTTTATTTATTTGGTATTTAAATAAATTAAGATTTTTATTACATTAGTTTTTTCGAAATATTAATTTTAGTAATTTTTCATGCACAAGAAAGTTTATTATATACTTGTGACATTCTTAGATGGAGTGTTACAATTATTACTCCACGTATAAGCACGGATTGACGTAGATGATGAAGTGCTTTAGTGAAATGCGATGATGAGCACAAATAATTTATAGTTTCTTTATAGGCTTAAATGCGTATTTCGTCTCCTTATTAAGAGGTGAATTTCTGTTTTGTATCTGGTTTTGAAAATAAAGACATTAGGTCCCTATATTATGAAAAATTGTATGAATAAGGTCTTGTCCGTTAAGTTGACAGTAACAGTGTTAATTTCATGCTGATCTGGCATACTTTTTTTCTTCTCTCCTTTACTGTCCAGCTTTTTTCTCTTTACTATTCAACTTTTATTCAGCTTTCTCTCTCTTCTAATCTCATTTTTTTCTTGGGTAGCAGCGAAGCAAGAACTGTTACAGAGAATGGTTTCACCGTGGAAGCTTTTGTTGGGTAGAAATAAGGTATGCGTGGAGGTTTTATTATTGAATTTTCAGATTAATGGACAAATTTGTTTTCTTTTTTTTCTGTACAGTAGGGAAGAGAAAAAAAAAGTACATCAGATCAGCATGAAATTAACACGGTTATTATCAATTTAACGAATATAATCTTATTCATACAATTTTTCATAACATAAAGATTTAATTTCTTCATTTTTAAAACCGGATATAAGCGTCTAGCTTTTTGTATAGGAGTTATTTTCTTTTGCAAAAACTTAGGTGCTCTATAATTAGCGTGTATATATATCATGTTACTATTGTTATTATTATAGATAAATATTTATAACTATCTATTTTATAACTATCTATTTTATGTTGAAA
Organism: Vigna reflexopilosa; assembly: GCA_027742785.1. Lineage (NCBI taxonomy): Eukaryota > Viridiplantae > Streptophyta > Magnoliopsida > Fabales > Fabaceae > Vigna > Vigna reflexopilosa. The sequence goes on along the minus strand of CM050929.1, from coordinate 7,219,258 downwards.
AACTATATAATATTTTATTTAACAGCTAGATAAATATCTATTTAGATAAACATCTATTTATTTATTTAGATATATAAAATAAATAACTAGATATATTTATCTATCTATCAAAATATTTATTTTGATTTATCTATCAAAATAGATATTATACATCTATCTATTTACATATGTAAATAAATAAAAATCTACCTAAGTAAATATCAATTTATATATTAATATATGAATTTATTTATTTATGTAAATGGATAAGTATATATATATATATATATATATATATATATATATATATATTAAAGGTTTACTATTCTAAAAAAAATAGGTGTTTCAACGTGTTTATAAGATTAGTCCATATACAAATGTTAAAAGTACATTTTTTAGTTCTCAATTAATATAAAATATTAATAAAGGGATTTGATTTGAAATTTTAGTTATTTATATTTTAAACAAATGATAATTACTTAACAATAATAGTCTAATGTTTTTTTCCAGGAGAAATAAAACTACAATTATTTTTATTATATAAACTATAAAATAATTGAGTTAAAATAAATAACACGGAAATGTGTTATTTACAATTTTAACCGTCTAAATAAATAAAGATTATCTAATAATAGTTTTAAAAAAGTAAAAAGATAAAAATCTTATCATGAAAATAAGAAAACACTAAGAAATAAAAAATGGAAAGAGAAATTAAACCGTATCTATAAAATAGATTTAATAAATTACTTAAAAATAATATAGATTTAATTAAAAATATATAAAATTTTAATATTTAATAAATTAAAAAGTAACAAAAAATAATTTAAAAATATTTAAATTAATCAAAGACATATATATAAGATCCAATTAAAAGATAAACAGTTAAGAAATAATAAAGATAAAAGATTTTAAAGACTTAAAAGATTAATTAAGAGATTATAATGTTAAAGGTTTTATATTTGCCTTCTTCCTTCTAGTATAAAAAGTAGTCCGTCTCACTCTACCTCATAATTTTCTTCCTTTCTCCTCATAAAGTTTAATCTTAGAGCACAGAAAATAGTAAGTTGTGTATTTGATCTTGTAATCCTCATTTCTTTTATTGATAGAAAATGTTTTTTCAACAACGTTTTGTTGAGAGTTTTTCTAAAATATTTACATGATAGTTTATAATTAGTCTGTTTTAGATATTTTTTTCACATAAATTTAAACATACTAATAAAATAGTAACACATAATTTATTATCAAAAAATTGTTATAAAAAATTGTTAACATATCTTTGTTTGATTGTTAAGCGCGGGCAAAGGTGTGGTTCTCAATGACATCCCAAACGGATTACGTTTCTCCGGCTCTTGTTGCCTTCATTGTAGATCAATATTTGTGCCGCAACCAATTCTATAAAACGATGGCCACCTTTCGCGATGAAGCTTTGCCACTGTTTGTCAATATGCCAACAAACACGGTTATTCATTATACTTTTTATTTTTTATTTTCTCTTTTGTCTTTCCAATTTCACAAATTTATTTGAAATTTTTTATATTTATTTTTTTATTTTTTATTCTATTTTTTTAAAATACAAAAATATTTTTTTTATGATATTTCATTTTTGTTATATGTGTCAATTATTGGTTTTAGTGTTTTATCTTCCATCTTTTCGAAAATCTATCACTTTTCTCATTAATTTTGTTTTCTTTGGTGTTGTAGAATTTGTTGAGTTTGGAGGAGATGCTAAATAAATATATATTAACGAAGAGACAAATTGAACGGTTGGAGGAAGAAAACGTGACGGTGATGCGAGAGAAAAATAGAATCGAAAAATTGTTGCAAGACATTCAGAATGCTTTGGATAGTTTCAATGCAAGATCACCCATGTCCAATGTCACAGCCATGCTCACAAATTCTGTAATTGTTCCTCCAATGGAAAATTCTATCAAAACTTCTTCAGGTAGGTGCACAGATTTTCTCTGGTTGTTAATAAAATAAAATATGGTTATCGTTATTGTTTTTAATCTTTGAGTTCTTTTCCTGTTTTAATTAACCTATTCAACTTTTTTTCATCTTTTTGCTAGTTGCTTCTACTACTACAGTTTTTCCTGTGCAAAACACACCGTCTTTGCCAGCTAAACCCATGGCCAATATAAAATTCTCATCACCTATGATCAGAGCGTTTGACAAGAAAAGAAAAGATATTTCGACAGTAGATGAGTCTATAGTTGCTAAGAAACGTCGAGGTAGACAACCTGGCAAGAAGAAACAAGTCCAATGTATGATTGTTTGCATTTGTACAATGTATAGATACACCTAATTTTTATACATTCATTTAACATTGTTTTTTTCTACTTTTGAAAATATACAAAACTTTACACTTTTATAACCATTTTATCTTTATACTCTATGTTAAATGAATGTAAAAGTGTGTCATGATACTATTGTTATAATGTATATTAGTAAGTTTTGATATGTGAGCAATTATATTTTTACTTTGTCCTCATTTTTAGGTACAAACATGTTGCTACCTTGTAATAACAAAGTAGATTTTGGATCCTCTTCTACATTGACTGAATCATTGGCCGCAAACCCTATACTTAAGGAATCACAAATTTTAACTAATTCAGTTTCGAGAACACATCCCATAGTTCATTCATTTCCTAGTGTGTCCCTACTTACTGAGATTTCTCCTGTTGCAAAATGTAATGAGAAAGTCATTGCCCCTTCTTACAATGTGCTTACAACCAAGAGAGATATGGTTGACCATGTAAAACAAACGTTTTGTACAGAAGGCAATAGTGAATTTTCTCCTGTTGTGGCAGATAATGATGAAACACACAAGACAGATACAAACAAAAAAAGTATCAAGGACACGGACAAGACAAGTACGACAGCGTTGGACGCTAATTCTTCCCATATACCTGAAAACTTGTACAAGTTTTTTTCAAACGAGATTCCTACTTCTGAATTTGACAAGAAAATAGACGATTGTGCACACATTGATTTTTCAAGCATAATATTGGAGGACGAGTTAAGCATAGAGTTTTTAAACTCCTTAAAAGACGAATAGTTCACCAAAATGTCAAGAGATATAGAAATGAAGAATGAAGAATTTGTTCATCATCCAGCTTAGAATTAGTGTTTAGAGGCAGGTTTTGTTATTTGATGTGAACCTGCAATTGTTCTAAATTTTGAAGATAGTTTATTTGAAAATTTATCATGAAAGTTTATCATAATCAATAAAGTTTTCAAATTCTTTGATAAAAGCTTTTAATTATGCCTTCTTTGGTCTAAGCCTTGAGACATATGATTTATAAGTTAGAAGTCCTTAAGACTCCTTCGGTTAGTTAGTACCTTATTTCAATGGTTTGTGTTAATTTCATCAAAATACAAATATTTAGTAAGTATTTAGAAATAACTCAATTAAGTTACTTCAACTAGTTGGTAATAGTTCATTTAATTTTTTTATAATCATTTTTTTATATTTTAATTTATTTATTTTTGTGTATTATTTTTTATTTTAGTTTTATAAAAGCAATCTTTTAAGTGTATTTAAAATAAATTAATTATTGACAATGTAAAACATATCAGTATTTAAAAAATATATTGAGAAAAGTGGTATTGAAAAAAAAAAGGCTTAATACCTCTTTTGGTCCCTCTTTAGAGGGAGAATGTTCAAGTGTGTCCTACATTTTTTAAAAAGTTTAATGTGGTCCAAACTTGTGAAAAAAGTGAACAATTAAATCCTTTTTTGTCACGACGTTAAATATTTAACAATCCAGTTGACAGCGTGGAGTGATTTGTTCAACGTGGCAGTGACTCTCTTTGCGTAACCCAAACTTGCGAATCAATATCCTGTATTACCGTCCAAATTCCAGTAACATGTCCTTCACAGATACATCATCATCTCAACAAACAGAGACCCAAATTTGCTTCAGTTGATTCCTCCATTCTCTGTTAACACCAGCAGCCCATATCCACCTATCAACCACCAAGAATCCCAATAGCCAAACTAGAAAACGAAACTAAGTCCTCTTACCTCTGTTCACCTCAAGCCACCAATAAAGGGGTTAACCCTCTAAGCAATAGATACAGAACGAAAACCATATAACACACTCATCATTTTCATTCCCAGTAGACCGAACATCAACTGTTAGAAGAATTAACCAGTAAATG